>RJWM01003300.1:0-115304 GCA_004363535.1 Dasyprocta punctata | reverse complement strand
TCATTGATATTGGTTTATTTAGAATTTTTATATGTTAATTCAACTTTGGTAATTCATACGTATCTAGGAATCTGTCCATTTTTTCTGTGTTTTCCATATTAGAATATAGGTTCTCGAAGTAGATATTGATGATCTTCTGGATTTCTGTAGCATCTGTTGTGATTACACCCTTTACCTTCCTAATTGCATAGATTTGAGTCTTTTTTTTCCTTTTTTTGGATAAGGTTGGCTAAGGGTTTTGTCAATTCTATTTAATCTTTCAAATAACTCTTTTTGTTTTTTTTTTTTTTTTTGCAGCACCGGGGATTGAACTCACAACCTTGCGCCTGTCAGCCAGGCGCTTAAGTCACTGAGCTGAACTCCCGGCCCTGTTTTTTTGAGGCAGGGTCGCACTGTGAGCTCAGGCTGGCCTTGCGCTTGCGTTGTAGCCCAAGCCGGTCTCGAACTCACAACGCTCCTCCTACCTCAGCCTCCTGAGTGCTGGGATTAAAGGCGTGCGCCACCCAGCCCGGCTTCAAAGCACTCTTTGATGCATTGATTCTTTGTATTGTTTTCTTAGTTTCCTTTGCATTCATTTCTGCTCTGATATTTATAGTTTCCTCCTGTGTATGAGCTGTGGACTTAACTTACTCTTATTTTTCTAAAAGTTTGAGGTTCACAATTATGTTGTTTATTTGATCTTGCTCTGTTTTATTTTTACTTAAAATTTTTTATTTTATTTTATTTTATTTTTGGTTTTTTGAGACAAGGTCTCACAGTGTAGTTCAGGCTGGCCTTGAATTCACCATGTAGCACAGGCTGGCCTAGAACTCAACGTGATCATTCTGCCTCAGCCTCCCAAGTGGTGAGATGACAGATGTATGCCACTACACCCAGCATTACTCTGTTTTCTTGATATGGGTATTCACTGCTATAAATTTTCCTTGTAGGACTGCTTTCATTATATCCCAAGAATTCCAGTACATTGTATTTGCACTATTGTTTTAATTATAGAAACTAATTTCTTCTTTAATTGCATCTATGACCCATTGTTCAGGAGGGTGCTGTTTAATTTCCATTTGTTTATGAAATTCTTGTGGTTTCTTTTGCCATTGAATTAAATTTCATTACACTATGGTCTGATAATATGAATGGAATAGTTTCTGTTCCTTACATTTACTGAAGCATATTCTGTGAGCTAGTATGTAGTCCGTTTTGGAGAACTTCCCATGTGCAACTGAGAAGAATGTGTATTCTGTGTGGCGTAGAAAACTGTTGACATCTACTAAGTCTACTTGTTCAAAAGTTTGATCCAGTTTTGCTATTTCTTCCTTAACTTTTTTTTTTGCCGCACTGGAGATCGAACTCACAACCTTGCACCTGACAGACAGGCACTTAAGCCACTGAGCCAAGTTTTTTTTGAGGCAGGGTCGCACTATGTAGCTCAGGCCGGTCTTTTGCTCGCGTTGTAGCCCAAGCTGGCCTTGAACTCACAATGCTTCTCCTACCTCAGCCTCCTGAGTGCTGGGATTAAAGGCGTGCGCCCCCACGCCCGGCTTTCTTGGTTAATTTTTTGTTTAGTTGTGACACTGGAGTATTTGTGTCCCTCATTATAATTGTATAAGTGCTTATTGGATATTTTCATGTCTATTAATACTTGTATAGTTGTGTGCTCTAGTATTTGGCGCATACATATTTATGATCGTTATCTCTTCCTCTTGGACTGTTCCCTTTACAAGGATGTAATGACCTTCTTTGTCTCTAAATCAGTCCTGAAATCCACTTTGTCCACAAATAGAATATTTACCCCTGTCTTTTTCTGGGTTCCTTTCACATGGAGTATTGTTTTCTATCCTTTGACTTTCAGACTGTGAGTTTTTTTTTTTTTTTTTTTTGAATTGAATGTGTTTCTTGTATGCAGCATATTGTGGTATCGTGGTTCTTCTTCTATTCTGCCAATCTGTTTCTTTCAGTTGGTGAATTGAGAACATTAACATTGATGTTTATAATCATCAGTATTATTATTGACTTATCCCTGTCATGTTATTTTCCTGTTGCTGATTCCTTCTTCTTCCCCCTCTGTTTAATTGCTTGCCTTGCCTGGTAGATTCATTGTGTTGAGGTTTATGGAGTTGTAGTCTTTGTTATCTCTTTCTGTAATGTTCTTCAGAACATTTTGGAATGCTGGTTTGGCATTCTTGAATTTCTTCAGGTGTTTTTTGTCATGAAAGTATCTTATTTCTTCATTTTTCTTTTTTTGTACTGGGAATTGAACTCATGACCTTGCGCTTGCCATGCAGGTGCACTGTGCTGCTGAGCTATATCCCTGACCCTCTTCATCAATTTTTAAAGATAGTTTTGTGGGGTACATCACTTTGGGTGGAGGTTGTTCCCTTTGGGTTTGCAATACTTTGCACCAAACTCTTCTTGACTAGTGGGTTTGTGTCAAGTCTGCTGTGATTCTGGTGGGCTTTCCTTTGTAGGCGATTTGTTTCTTTTCTCTAAGAACTTTTTTTTTTTTTGCAGCACTGGGGATTGCATTCACAAGTCACTGAGCCAGACTCCTGGCCCTGGTTTTTTGAGGCAGGGTTGCACTGTGTAGCTGTCTCTAATAACTTTTAATCTGTTCTTGTGTTGAATTTTTGGAATCTTTGGAATTTTTGGTGTAGTTTTTTTTTGATCATGGTTAATTAGAGTTCTATATACCTCACATATGTCAAATTCTTTTTCTCTGTCAGTTTTCTGCCATGACGTCTGTGAATAGGTCTTTTATTTCATTTGTGATATCTCATGCTTTTCCACTGACTCAGATCAATCTTATGTTATTGTTGCTTGCATCATCTAGTAGCTGCTGGATTGGTTTTTCCTGGTCCCTTGTTATTTCGAGGAAGTCTGTTCATCATTGCTAACTGCAGTTGTGTCTTCTATATCTCAAATTTTGTCTTCACATTGGGCATTTTACAACATATACTTTATATGGAATTTTTATTTTATTATTTATTTATTTATATTTTTGCGACACCAGGGATCAAACTCACAGCCGCACGTCTGCCAGACAGATGCGTAAGCCACTGAGCCAAACTCCCAGCCCTAGTTTTTTGAGGCGGGGTTGCATTATGTAGCTCAGGCTGGCCTTGTGCTGGTGTTGTAGCCCAAGCAGGCCTCGAACTCACAACGCTTCGCCTACCTCAGCCTCCCGAGTGCTGGAATTAAAGGCGTGCGCCACCACGCCCGGCTATATGGAATTTTTAATCTCTGTTTGAATCTTTTTCATGGATTCCATTTCTTTCCTATATTGAGTGTTTCTGGTTTCCATGATTTTCCTAAACTTCTCTAATTTTTTCCTCTGAATCTGCTCTAGAATCCCTAGTCATGTCTTTTATTATGGTTACCATCTCTAGTTACCTGAGAAATTCTGATTTTAGTTTTTCTTAGAGCCTCATTGATCTGTTTTGTTACTTCAGCTTTTGCCACTTTGGAGAGCCCAGGTTGGGTGGGTTTTGAATTGTTCCACCTCATTGTCCCCAGGTTTGTCTTTGGTGAACTGGAAGTATGGGGTTGCATCTTGTTTAAGTGTCTTCTCGCCTTTCTTTCTTTCTTTCTTTTTTTTTTTTTAGTTTAATACTGGTGTTGATGCTTATAAATTGCTTATGGCAGTTGGCTTTATTGCTAGTATCGAGAACCCTTAGGAAATGATTGCTTCTCAGAGATGTCTTCCGGCTGTAGCTGGCTTTTGGGTTTTGAGTCTGTTGCAAGATTCTACTGCTTCAGGTTATTGGGGATAACAAATTGCTGCCTGTTTGGCTTAGCACCTGGTTCTTTGTCTCTGGCCTGTAGTATTGTTTATGACCCTTACAGTCTTGGCATGTGTGGGATACACTCAGACTGCTTCTAAGCTTAGGGGTATCTAAGGACACCTAAGCACCCTGTTTGTCTAGTACAGGTGCACAGTAGGATACAGTTATGTAACCATGACTTAGCACAGTAAACACACACACACACACACACACACACACACACACACACTGGTTACAGTACTATGTAAGAATGTAAATATGAAATAACAACCTGTATAAGAATTATACAATAAAGATGCAGGCAACTCTGGTTCTCTCCTCTGTTTCATGCTGCCTGCAGTTGTTGCTGATGACTTGCACAAGTGTGTTCTTTAACCTTTGCACCTCACCCTCAAAAATTCCCCTTGGGCCCCTTGAGTGGGCCGACCATTGGTGTAGTTGGTAGGACACTGAGGTGAATGGTCCCGTTGAGGCTGTGAAAATAGCATCCGAAGGCAAGGGAGAATAGCTGATAAGTGACCCTGACCTCTCCGTGGCTACCTGTAGCCATCTTCTTGGCAGCTTGAAACACCACAGAGAACTGGGCATTAGTCCATTTGGAGCCTGGGGATGTTTTGGAAACAATAGACAAATTCTTCCTCCTCACCGTGAAACAACAGTGCAGATGGCTTGGCTGTTTTTCACTCTTTTCTGCTGCATAAATCAAGAGGCAGATGACCTTGTCCGGCAAGTCGAACAGCTGCAACAGATAGAGAGGAGGACCTTGAGCAATGGCTGGCTGCTGCGGAGCTCATGTTGCGAGGCATGAGAAGCACTGCCTCTTTGAGAAATGTAAGTCCTTGTGTCTGAGAAAACCCCTGAGAAAGTCCCCTGGTTTTGCATGCTAGGCCAGCTATTCATCAAAAAGTAGAGGTAGAGGAATCCCTAGCGCAGGCAGGAGGACTGGGAGGGCTGCCTACCTCTGCCCGACATACAACATACAGGACTTACACAGCCATGGAACTACAGGAGCTGGCAAAACAATTAAAGCAAAAGGTGGGTGAAACAGTGCCTGGTGTGGCTGCTATGACTGGGACGATGGAGTTGATAACTCAAAGTTAAGCCCACAGGAGGCGTCCCAAATAGCCAGCATAGCCGGTACCTCCTCTCTGAGATGGGTTCTGCAGGATATGCAGAGGACAGCCTCAAAAGCAGGTAATCCGGCTGTGATAAATTGGTTGATGGCAACAGTTCGCCTGGTTTGGGAGACTCCAGGTGACCTGCCGGATCACATCAGTATCTAGACTTGATAACTGTGCTGTGTGAAATGGGCGTGTGACAAGTGATCTTTGCACTGCAGTACTGTAGCCCAGATGAGAAACTGCTGGTGGCATGCATGAACAAGCTGGCTGGCACATTCATGTCAGTAGCAGCCCTTTTAGCCTTCCTTATAGATCACCTGATCCGTGATACTGTGGATGCCCTGGCCAGGCTGGGAGCCATTCAAGTGAAGCGTCAAGGTAAGGTGAGATCTGTAAAAACTGTATTGGCAAAGGAGAAAGAGAAGGGGGGCCCATGTGAGCGAGACTGTCTCCCCAAAGTCAGGCTGTGGGGCCATTGAAGGTTGGTCAGCAACAGATCTGGATGGATCTGCTGGCTGCTGACCGAGCCACAGATAAGTTAAGCGGGCAGCCTTTGGATGTGTTGCTGACTGTTGAGACAGATACTCCCTGAGCCATAATCCCGGCCAATGGGCCAGGGCCAGAAAGCCAAAGCAGCCCTGGTGAAGCAGTAGGAAGTGACACTGACCTCTTTTTACTCAGTTAGGAGACAGGCCAAGGTACCTGGGTCTTGGGAGTCCAGGGAGACCAGAGGGTACATGTGGAATTGACTCTTTACTGGTTCCTAAAAAATGTGCAGTGTGTACTAGCGTTGGTGGATACTGGAACTGAGTCAATGCTAATATATGGCAACCTAGACCGTTATATAGGACCTACTGTGTTCATAGAAGGGTGTAGAGGTCACTACGTCATGGTCCAGATGGCTCAGGTAACTTTGGTTATTGGGTGCTTGCCCCCACGCCTGTATGATGTTTATGTTTCCCCAGTTGCTGAATGCATACTGGAGGTGGACGTACTGACTGGTGCTCAGCTTGATATCACTCGGAGAACTCTGGTTGTGAGTTCATGTGGTAAAAACCATTGTCTATCCATACCATGCACCACTGACTCTCCTGCAGTCCATGTGGGTTGTGTGCATAAAGCAGTACTGGCTACCTGGAGACATGAGGAGATGGGACAGACTGTCTTGAAATTGGAAAAAGAGGGGTGATACGCCTTGCACAGAGCCCTTCAGTATGGCCCATGCAGAAGCCGGATGGGTCAGGGTGAATTTCTATAAAGTCTCCACCCTGATGCTGGCAGTCAGGACTAATTTGCCTTTACCAGGGAGGGCAGCAGCGCACCTTCCAGATGTTGCCACAAGGTTATTTGCGTAGCCCAACTTTGTGTCTTGGCCTGGTGGCCCAGGACCTGGCCCCCTGGGCCAAGCCACACCTTGTGTCACTGTTTCATTGTATTGCTCTGATTACCTTGCAGACTTAAAAGCCACTATGCATAGTCTGAAGGAAGCTTTACTGACATGGTTGTGGGCCGTGGACAAAGACAGGGTCCAGGGACCTGGCTTATCTGTCAGATTCTTGGGTGTTACATGTTTCGGTAAGACTAGACTCACCACAGTACACCAGTTACAGTCATATGTGGGCTTGCTAGGTTTTTGGTGGATGTACCACACCTAGCTACCTTGCTGTGCTCTTTATACCAGATGACCAAAAGGACACAACATGGGGCCAGACAAGTGCTGTGGAAGCTGCTTGCTGGATAGACACAGTGGAAGCTACTTTTCGGGACTTGAAGAGGGCTGTTGCATAGGTGCAAGCCCTACGAGTCATCGATCGTACCCTGCCATTTTTCCTTACCATCAGTGTGGATAATGATGGATTTGGCTGGGGCCTATGGCAAAAACTGGAAAGCAGAAGCATCTTGGTTACAGTTGTGGAAGGGAGCTGAGAGCTGGTATTCCCTGACCGAGAAACAGCAGCATTGTACACTGTTCTGCATGCCTGTGAGGGAACCTGGGACACACAGAGGGGTGGCTACAGAAATGAACTGCCTGTCCCAGGAGTGAGGTGGCACAGGCTCCCACTCACGAGTTGGGGGACGAACCTCCAACAGTGGGCCTTCTTTTTAGCTAACTTGTTGGCAGCCGAAGTGGCAATGGGTTTGTGATGTACACGGCCCAGGAACCTGTCCAGGAGGATGGACTGCAGGACATGACCACTAGTCCTTATCCAAAAGGGAAAGAAGGACCTCTGGCTGATGCGTGGTGTACTGATGGGTCTAGCTGTGACTCAACCCCACAATGGACAGTGGTCACTGTCCAGTCCAGTACATATGTACTCTGGTTTGGAACTAGAACAGGCAGGTCAAGCCAATGGGCAGAGTTGTGGATAGTGTGATTGCTTGTGATGCATGAAGAAAACCCACAACATTTGTACACAGACAGTTGAGCAGTCTTAAGGCGGCTGACACTCTGGCTGCTGGCTTGGGTAACTCAGGAGTGACAGGTAGGGCACCATCTCTTGTAGGGTATTGATGTATGGTGAGACATATGGGAGCCTGACCAAAAAGCTGAGCATGTAGGGTATCATGGTTCAGGACATAAGCCCCTCTTCTCGTCAGGAAATGACTTAACAGATGACTCGACCAGGCATTGCAATGACTGACTGCTAGGAATAGCATTTCACTAAATACTGACTGCTGATATGGAATGCTGCTAGGAGTAGCATCAGACCAGGGGCAAGGACCATAAACTTAGCTCTCTAAGTTGAAGCCTTTGCTTAACATATGGCCCAGGCCAGGCTTTGTTGTTGCTTATGGATGAAACTGTTCAAATGAAAAAGTGGTTTTGCAAAACCACATGGTTTTTTTTTTTTTGGTACCAGGGATAGCCACGTGGTTCTTGATTTGTTAACCAGGGGTACTTGTGCCTTGTTACATATAAAATGTTACTTTTATAAACCCTTGACTTTTGAGGGAATGGGATGTGGGGAACCACTCAGACCACTTCAAAGCTCAGGGGTATCTAAGGAAACCAGAGGCTGTGACCCCGCTTGTCTAGTGTAGGCCTGCAGTGGGATACAGTTATGTAACCATGACTTAGCACAGGTAAACACACATGCGCTGGTTATGGCACTACATATGAATGTAAGCATGAGATAACAACCTGTATAAGAATCATATAGTAAAGATGCGATGACTGTCTGCTCTGTTCCATGCTGCCTGCTGTTGCTGATGTCTTGCATACGTGTGTTTTTAACTTTGGGATGTCACCCTCAAAAATCCTCTCAGGCCCCCTGAGAAGACTGACAGCATACCAGGAAAAACAGCTGATTAGAGCAATCATGTCACCTTGGTAAAGTAGTAAAATCAGCAGTAACAACAGCATCAAATATAGCCTAGAAATGACAAACTTAATTTGGGACCTTTAATCATATGAACTATATTTGTGGTCATATAACAAAATCTAGAACAAACCAGAAAATTGTATAGAGTAAACATGCCCTCAGTATGGTGATTTTACCCTTGGGAGAAAATTTATAAGGGATTGGGGGAAAAATAGAGAAATAGGAGTAGAGGAAGCTAATAAGGAGCAAGGCTGGAAGACAGTCACACAAGCTTTGGGAACCTGGTGAAGAAGACAAGGAGGGAAAGAGAAGAAATAAAAACAAGAACAGAACAACAGCAGCAAAGAAAAATCTAAAAAAATGGTCATACTCATACAGTCAATCAAAAACAAAGAGAAAAAGAAACAAAAATAAGAATAGAAGTGTCTACTTCAGGGTGTGTGTCTGCTATCACTGGTAGACAAACTTGGGTAGGCAGCATCTGGATCTGTGTTGATTGATCCCAGCAAGCCAGCCACAGATTTACAGTGGGGTAATAGTGGATAATGCCAGCAAGTCCGCACCTTTAATTCCACTGAATTTCAGGCAGTTTTCTGGCTATGAGACTGGAATTCTATTTGTTCTGCCTGCAATCCTCCATGTTCCTCCTGCCAATTTGAACTCGGTTCCTCCTGGTGCTGACATTGGGAGGTGCTAGATGGAGCCAGCAGTTGTTCTGAGTTCTGAACTTGGTTGGTCCTTCTCATGGTGGGTACTGGCCAATTGCCCTCTCCTGGAGTTTGGATTGGAATAACTTACCAGCTACTGCAGTCTGCTGCATGCTCTGCTGTGATGTTCTGGTGTATTTCTCTGTGGAGGCCTCTGAGATCGCCAGTAGTTACTGTGCACCTGCAGGTTTGGGCTGCCCTTCTCCTGCAATGAGTCAGGGCTCAGGGAGAAAGCCTCACTTGCTGGCTTCTCTTTCTTTGTTGAAGTCTGTCTTTGCTCTCCCTGTGGGCTTTAGTTCTTGCTTCAGATCTTTGGTGAATTTTGGTGACTCACCTGCCTCCTCTTCTGCTTCATGTTGCTACATTCCAGTGTCTGGACATCAAATCTAGAGAGGCTGTTTCTTTGTTGTTTGCCACTCTGCCATCATCCCAGAAGTCTTGACTTCCCTTTAAAAGGCTGAATAGTACTCTAGTTGTTGTATCATATTGGTGCTTCGATTTCTGTTTAAGGTGAGAAACAACATTATGAATCTTTACTTACTGTATGATATTCTGATATGAGGTACATTACTGACAGAGAGAGCTGATGTTGTTTGAGTACTTCCTGTGTGCTTAGTGTTCCTCTCCCCTTCCATGTATTTACAAGTATTGAGTAATGCATTTCTTCCCACCAACAGTCTTCTCAGGTAGGTCATGTTCTTAGATCTGTTCCTCAGATTGATAGGCAGTACCTTAAGACGTATGTATTGGTGAATACTGTTGTCGTTCAAGACAGAGTCTCTCTTCTGTAACTTGCTCCTGTCTGAGTAGGACCTAAGGACCGAGTGAAGCCTTCAGAGAGATCTTCATTTTGCCAATTTGAAGCTTTTAAGACTGATAGCCATTTTTTTTTAGTCCATACTGTGAATGTAATGTGTCTGTAAAACTAGGGAGTTGGATCATATGCTAGCTAACATGTGTTTTGGTTAGCCTTTTTATAATTCTGATATAATTACAAGAAATTTGGGTGAACACTAAACATAATGAATGTTCTCTTACAGACAGAGCCTCCCCTGAATACACCAGAAAATAGAGAATATCTTGCAGAAATTATGTTTGAATCATTTAATGTGCCAGGACTCTACATTGCAGTTCAGGTAAAAACAAAAGATATTTTTGTTATTCGCGAATCAGTTTCTGGCAGTGGAAGAAATGGTAATTCCAAAGGTCTTCTGTTGTAAGACTGAAAGGTGTACTGTCTATTCTTTCTTTTTCACTCCTTTGGCACACATATGTGCATACCCACCATTGAGGTTTGAACTAAAACACTGGAGAACATGACCTATGACCTGATCCTCCTGCATCAGCCTTCAGAGTGCTGAGATCATAGGCGTGTACCACCATGCCTGCCTCTCCATGGCTTTTACAATTATGTTACTGTCATAGACTCAGTCTGTCTTTTTCCATGCAAAATCTATTGTATTTTTTGGAGGGTGCCAAGATATAGATGTAGGTGCAGTTCTCTCTCTCTCTCTCTCTTTTTGTTTGGAGGAGGGGAATAGGATATCAGTATATTGCCCATGCTGGTCTGGAGCTTGTGATCCTCCTTTTTCTGCTGCGTTGGTAACTAGGATTACAAGTGTGTGTCATTGAGCTCAGATCTTTCACTTCTGGCCAGAAAAAGATAAATACAGTCTGTTGAAAGAGTGAATACCGTTGAAGGGCTTTGTATTTATTTGGGCTCCTGTCAGTCTCTGTGTACTCTCTGACTTTCAGGAGACCCTAAATTTCCGGGAGCTCATAGAAGTCCTTTGACACTTTTGTTCTTGGAGTTATGTTAGGTGTTTTTATTGCTTTTGGTGGTTATATGTTTGCCACCTTATACAAAGAATTGACCACAATTTGGGGGAATAAATGAGATGGGTGTGTCCCAATATTTTCTATCTAATATTAAATCTGTTCCAGTAAAAAGGAGGAGGTCCATGCAAAAATGCATTTAGAGCCATATGTGATGATACATGTGTGTAATCCTAGCTATTGACAAGGCTGAGGCAAGAAGATTGTGAGTTTGAGGCCAACCTGGCCAATTTAGGAAGATCTTTTCTCAATAAAACAGATTAGAGATGTAGTTCAGTGCTAGACCCTTATGTTGAAGAAATCTATTCTAGTGCTTCCAAATTTACTTAACCATGTATCTTCCTCCCCCAAGTTATTTATGTTGTATGAAATAAGGAAGCATTTTATGGCATACTGGGGTGATAACTCTCAAAAGTATTCTACTTATTGCATGCTTACTTGGAGGATTTTTTTTTTTTTTTTTTTTTTTGAGACAGGGTCTCTCTGTAGTTCAGGCTGTTCTCAAACTCACTATGTAGTCTAGGTTGGCCTTGAACTCATAGCAATCCTCCTGCCTCAGGCTCCTCAGTGCTGGGATTACAGGCATGCACCACCATACCCAACTTGCTTTTTCTTAATGTACAAATTCTTAGCTCCGTGTTTTCCTGCCACTGGGTTTGAATCGTACATTCCAGTTGTGGGGATGTCCTTGTCATTGTAGGGTGCTTAGTAGCAAATCTGGCCTCTGCCTGCAGGACCACACCAGCCTTCTCTCTGTGGACAGGTGTGACAGTGAAAAGTGGCACTAGGTGTTGCCAGACGTTAGCTGGCCAGCAAAACTGCCCCAGGTCAGGGACCAGAGTTGAGAACCACTCTCCTAAAACTGCCAGTTAGAATTGCTGGTGGGAGGCCCAGTGGTTTGTGAGACTCCATGAGGGTTTTTACCACAGTCAGCTCTGGCTCCACAGAGAATCAGAGGAAAAGAGATCAAAATGTACTCTTATATAATGAGAATTTTTCACTGGCCTTTGTAAAACTTTAGCCTTCCTTTGTTTACTTTGTAAACTTTTTGTTTTATTGAAAAGCTAGAATGTAAGTACATGAACTTTGCATGTTTGATGTCCGCGTTGGAATTGAAATTTTGAAGTGAGGTGGAGGATCAGGCAGGCAGCGGCTTCAGAGAGCCTTCCCTGTACCTTGGAGTCCCTGTCTCCCCAGGCAGTGCTGGCGCTGGCAGCCTCCTGGACCTCCCGACAAGTTGGCGAGCGCACACTCACAGGGATAGTCATCGACAGCGGAGACGGAGTCACGCATGTGATCCCAGTGGTAAGTGTGCTAGTTCACATTCATTCTCTGAGACTTGGTGCCTGCTCTGAGGTAAGGGAAGAAAGAAAAAAACCCCAGCGCTTTTTGTAATTAAAAATACCATTTAAAAAGTGATGTTTAGTAAAAGTAACAGGAATTTTAAAGACCCAGGTGTCTTAGTTACTTTTCTCGTTGGAGAGACAAAATCCCCAACACCCAAAGTTAAAGGGGCAAAGGTTTATTTTGGCTCACACTTTGCAGAGGTTTCAGTCTAGAACAGTTCTAAAGCATGGCAGCATGGCAGAGGGCATCGCAGAGAGAAACAAGTCTGTGGCATGGCAAGTGGAAGGCATCGAGCAGGAGAAGCTGCAGCAGCAGCAGCAGCAAGCTTGCCTTCTTTCCGGCCCTTTATGTTCCATCCAGGCTCTAAGTTTGTTGATTGGTCTCATCCACATCCAGGGTGGGGCTTTCATCATCATCTCATTAATCCCGATGTCACACACCCTAAATCAGCCAGCTTTGGAAAAAGCTCCACCTATGAGTGCATGAGATTTTGCGGGAACATTTAGATACAAGCCATAGCATCAGGTTTGTGAAAAAATGCAGAAGATGGCCAATATTTGTGGCTTTGGCAGTTTTAAAATTATAGTGGCAAATTTCTGCAGTCATTGGTCAGTGGTGGCTTGGAATTTCTGGGGCCTCTGCTTGGTTCCTGATGGGTGTAACTTCAATCCCATGTCTGTTTCCTGAGCTGTGGGGGAGCTGTGAGTGTGCTGCATGCCCATTTGATGTCTGTGGAAAGGGGCTGGCTCAGTCTGCTCATACTATAGAGAACCCTACTTTTTGATTTCAGTTTATTTCAGAGTCAAGAAGGATCCAGAGTGTGCATTTTGACTTTCAGAAGGTTCTATAGGATCACTTTCTGGTTTTATTTTTTTAAATATTAGAGAAGTGACTCCCAATTCAGATTTTAGGAGACCTTTGTAGTATTCATTTGGTCCAGTGGATTGTAGATGAATTATTTAGAATTGATTCTTTTGAGACTCAGCTGGTTATTCAGTGGGAGGGTGGACTCAGATTTCTGATCTGATCATTCCTGGGTCGTCTCCCCAGTAAGAATGATCACTTGGTTAGCTATAGGTTTTACAGGTGTGCTTTTTGCATGTTCTGTATATTATCTCCTTGTAAAAGTGCAAATTAGGATTAAAAAATTTGTTTACTTTAATTGAAAAGGCAGTCACTATTTCACTTCAGGAATTTAAAGGAAAGCTTTCCAGATTTCTTATTGCTTTGATGAATGCCTTCAAGGTCAAAATTTCTGTTATGGAAAGGCTTGCAGGCATGTCCAATCTGGGCTTGCGGGTTGGACATACCTGTGTTATAATAAACACTTAAAGAGAAATTGTGTTACTTTTGTACATTAACTATATTGTGTATTTTCTATGTGGCCAGAGACAACTCCTCTCCACTCAGTGCAGCCCAGGCAGGCCAGGTGTGGGCACAGGTTGGACATGCTTGTGTGGTGACTTGCCAGGTTGTAACTTAGAAGCAGTGAGGAGAGGAGCTTTTCTGGCAGTGTAACTGGTTACAGTGCGCTGTGTGTGCAACATGGAGTCACGTGTTGCTTGTATGTCTGTCTCTCTCAGGTGTCATGGTTCAGAGGCTGTGAAGTGCAATGCAGTGTGACACAAGGGGGCCTCTGCCTGATGATGTTGTTAAACAGCGTTGTTCCCCCGGCCATCAGTGCTCCTTAACCACACATCCTGCAGAGTCCCAGCCCCTGACCCGAGCTTCAGCTCATGTGGTGCACTGTTTACTGCGTGAAGCAGACTCTTTCTCATTATGACAAATGGAACTGTTTATTGAGTATTTGTTGCATAGCACATGCTATGAAATAATGCCATGTGCTTGGCACAGAAGAGTTTATTTAATCCGTATTGCAAATACCATTTGGCGTTACTTGCTTTGTACTCTAGATAAAGGTCTTGAGGTTGAAGCTGTTCACCTTGCCTGGGAGTTCTCAGCCAATAAACCTGGAGCAGGATTTGAATCCAGGTTGTTGGAAGCTCAGGCTGCGGACTTCACCACACTGCTGGCTTTTCCATATGAATAGTTTTTAATAGTTGGGTTAACAATTTATAAAGCCTTTCCTATTTGCTAGAGAAAAGAAAGATTATATTTACTGTTCTCATAGATGGCATTACCTTTTGGAAATGAACCACACTATCCTAGGAGGTGTCCCCTCCCTTGCTCATGAGAACACTGTTTTGGCTGTTGGTGGAGAGTCTCAGTCTTATGGGATAATTTTGAGTTTTAAGTATTGGGGAACTGCATTTGCAGTCACTTACACAGACCCCGGTTCTGAGCTTGCACAGGTTGGGGGATTCAGTTCTTGCAGGGCCGGCAGGGGTTGAGGCGAGACAGTGGACTGAACCATGGGATCACTCACCAGCTGTTTTGCCTCCTTTCTTCCCCAGGCAGAAGGTTATGTAATTGGAAGCTGCATCAAACACATCCCGATTGCAGGTAGAGATATTACGTATTTCATTCAACAGCTGCTAAGGGAGAGGGAGGTGGGAATCCCTCCTGAGCAGTCACTGGAGACCGCAAAAGCCATTAAGGTAAAAACAGATGGGAAACTGGCCGGTTTGGGGGTGAGAGAGAGAAGTGGTGTCTGACACTTCCCTGAGTGCATCTTCCCCGCTCCTGCCTGCCTTCCTCTCCCCTCCCGTGAGTGTGGGCCCTGACCTGTTCACCAGTGAGTTCAGTGGGCTAAGGATGAGGCTCAGCCTCCCTTCAGCACTCTGTTGAGGCTCTGGCTGTGAACAAGAGCAGCTTGCTGTGTTGTTAAGCCACCGCCTGTGTGGTGTCGTGTGGGTTAATTGGCGCCTAATTCATAGAACTTTCACTTGGCTGACATCACTTCCTTGTCTCTTGCTCTGGCTCTCAGGCTGAGGAGGCACAGAACACAGCATTTGGGGACCACGGGCTCTGCTGGAGTCTGCGTGAGTCTGTGCCCCAAGAGTTCACTTCACAATAGGGCCCACTACCCAAATCACTGCCCAAAGTTCATTTGTGCCAGGAAGGCTGCAGGAAGCTTTATAATTCAGCCAGTAAGATTAGAAGAAAAGCTACCTGATGCATTAGTTTGTATTTATCTGTACATGACTTGCCATATACCCTTTTAAAGGAATTTTTCAAACTTTTTTAGAAAAAGATCAGATTGGAAGGAATGGCTAACAATCCAAAGCTAATGATTCTCTGGATGGAGAAGAAGGATTCTGTGTGCCTTTAAAGGAGGATTTCCGTGTGAACTGTGGCGGGAGGCCTTGGGCATCTCCTTTCCCATAGGACTTAATGTTTGAACTGGAGAGGGACCACAGGATGGCAGGTCTCATGCCCCCTCCTCACACCTCCCCTTCCGTCTGAGCAGCTGTAATTAAGGCTGGGTGAATGAAAGGAGACCTTGAGGTGGTCCCCAAGCTCTGATTGACTCTGGGTAAAGACAGAGGTGCCTTTAGGAAGGAGGATAAAGATAGGGCAGACTCCTGTCTGACTTCGTTGGAATCGGAGTTTGCAAGGACAGAAACTGTCAGCACTAAACCCATGAAGTTCTGGGCAAATAGGAGTTAGTCCCTTCCCTAGGTGGGGGAGGTTGCAAAGGGTCACAAGACTTGTTTTAAGACTAAAGTATTCCCAAGTTTTCTCCTTCCTCCTTTTTTGCCTTTCTTCAATGGAAGTACAGTTTGGATATTTGATTCAATGCCCACCTCCCCAATCAGTTACAGATATGAATCAAAATTGAATCTCTTGCTGCTGATACCCAGGCCACTCTGGGCATCTGAGGCAAAATCTTGAGCTGGGTGTCACGTGAAGTGACTCTCCCAAGCCTCCTGCTGGGCAGTTGCTTTTACTCCCTGGCTCTCTGGGCTCAGTGCTGATCCTAGAATCTGAGTAGACATACTCAGATTTGACTGTATACTGCAGTCTGGGAACGTCAGCAGAGTCCTGTAGTCACTCCCCTGCGCTGCTGTGGGTTCCCTGCTAGTCTCATCTCACTTGTGCTTGTGAAAGAAGAGGACCTGGAGGAGCATTCACTGTTGTCCTGCCTTGTGCTATATCCCAGACCCCTCTGTGGGCACCAGCAGGCCCATGGTTTGTGTGGCAGGAACACACCATCCTTGCAGCATGAACACACAAGCTTCTGATTCATGCTGCTACTCTGGACCCAGCTTTATGGCAGCATTTCGCACCACCTGTTCAGAAAGAGGAGATGCCAGAGGGAGTTGCCCAGGGCTCCTGAGCACAGCTGCATGATTGTCTTCAGCCTTGATAGCTTCGGGTTGCAGGGATCCATTTGTCTCTGTGTGTATCAAGGAGCTCAGGTTACCTATCGGTTTCACCCCACAGTCTCAGAGTTCTGATAGAATGTATCAAAGCTGTCCAAAAGCTGACTTTTACCAGAGGTTTCAAAAAGTTCATAGTTAATGTTATGAAAACACCTTCCTTGTGGGCTCCTTCTACAATGGTGTAATCAGCATCTACTGAGTGCTGGAGCTGCAAGATTCCTAGCAGGTCCATCTGGCTCTGCTTTCAGAAGCGAGTACCAGGCATCCTGTGCAGCTGTGCTGAGTTAGCTCCGCAGCCAGGTGAGCAGCACAGAGATCCCAAGGACTTCAGGGTTATCTGGTGCTCAGGACATACTTTGCATATCTCTGGCTGGTTCTGGGTGTCAGGATGGAAACCATTTGCAAAGTCTCTGGTGGCAGCCACATCCTAGTGACTAATCCCACTGCCTTTCCTTGGTTCTGTGGCACTGTCACTCTGTTGCACACCCTGCTGTTTATTCATTATTGAGATTGTCTGTTGTTTCAGTCCCAGGGTGTCATCTGACGTGGATTTGGGTGCTGCGTTCACTTGTGCAGCCCCAGGTGCTGAGATACTCTGTGAGTGTGTCAGTTGAGTGAGTCAGAATACCTGTCACCAAGTCCACTCCCAGCACAGAAGAAGTAGAAAGGCCATTCCAGGCGATTGCTCCCTAGGCACATGCAGCTGGGCATCAGGCTGTGGACACTGTAGCAGTCAGTCTGTCAGGCTCAGTGTGGTCTGCTTGTCCAGAGGCAGATGACAGTGTGCTGCCTGTGGAGGGCCTGGCAGGGAGTCTGAGGGAAGATTGGACAAGATGCTAATACTGTCTTATAAGCACCTTTAGACATTGTTTCAGGCAGTGTGGCAACAAGAATTGAGACTGAGGCTGAGATTAGTAGCTGAGCTGCAGAGAAAGCAGACTCACCTGTCCAGAGTCCCAGGGTCATCACGTTTCAGGTGGAAGTTGATGGAATAGGATGTGAACCACATCCACACAGTCATCTGGTTGTGTGGACAGATCTGATTTCTGGGTGTGTCTAATGCATGGGGTTTCTGTATGTGTGTGAGGGCAGAGGTGCTGGATAGCTGTTAATGCTTGGTGACATCTTTGTGTGCACATGCAGGAGAAATACTGTTACATTTGTCCTGACATTGTCAAGGAGTTTGCTAAGTATGATGTGGATCCCCGGAAGTGGATCAAACAGTACACAGGCATCAACGCGATCAACCAGAAGAAATTCATTATAGATGTTGGGTATGAAAGGTTCCTGGGACCTGAAATATTCTTTCACCCAGAGGTGAGATGTCTCTCTGGAGTGTGTGCATGTGCAGTGTGTATGGAGCAATGCTGCCACCCAGTGTGCATAGACAGACACCCACTGTCTCAGTCACGTGATTCCCCCTGTATCTTGGCTGATTTTTCATGTATTTCATCCTGTTAATATTTACAAGTAATGTATTTGTGTGTTTCTTGCTGCATGTCATGTGGCTTATGCACATGCTTTTTCCTTTTTTTATTGGCATGTGTCAAACACTCTTCCTTCACTAAACCCACACATTTCCTTTCTGAGGAGGCTCATGTGACCATCAGTCTGCGTATGTGGTTCATTGTCACATTGGAACCTCTTCCGTACTTTCATCCCAGTGGGAGGGTTTCAAGTTGTAGTTAGTAGTTATAGTTGTCTGTTTGTTAAAATTGCTTTTTAAAGAGTTTTTGTTGTGTGCTGTTTAGGGAAATGTAATGTTCCTTTTGTATTTATATACAATTTAGTTTGCCAATCCAGATTTTATGGAGTCCATTTCAGATGTGGTCGATGAAGTGATCCAGAACTGTCCCATTGATGTTCGTCGCCCACTATATAAGGTATAAGCTGCTTGGGTAAGGCTTTTTGATTGCATTCCTGTTAAAGGCCTCTAGTTCTTCGGACAGTTATTTCTGTCACTGTGCAGACATGCTCACGTCACATGCTCTGCGGGGTTCGTTGTAGGCAGTGTAGTTTAAAAGATTTTACTTGAAACAGAGATGATTTACATGTTTGGAGATATAACTCCCTTGACTGGGAGAATTGAATTTGAACACTGTAATGCCTTGTCTTCCTGCCTGGCCAGCTGTGTCTAAAGCTGGGTAATCCTAGCCACACATACTCTCTGAAAGTCGAAGTGACCCCAAGCCCCTGCGTTTTGTGAGGTTCATGGTCTCATTTCAGGTATATTGGTGTGTGGTCTGTGCTGGCCGATGGACAGTAGGTATCAGGCCCTGAAGTGGAACCACCAAATAGAATCTGCTTACGTTATGTATTTTAAACAGTTCTTTGATTGTCTAGAATTCTGAAACTTGGAATGAGGAAAATCTAGTCCAGATAATTATTGGATGAGAGGAAATCTTAGTGATGGGCAGATATGGAGAGCAGGAAGTGGAGGCTTTTCCTGCAGTGGATCCTTGCTTGCGTGCACTGTGCTGCCAGCTCTCAGCCTAGTGGCTTCTGACCATGTGCAGACTCGGTGTGGAATTTACAGAGCAGGGACTTGGCCTCAGAAAAGAAGAGTCAGTAAATTTTGTTTCATCTTCATCATGAAATAAATACTGTTTAACCTATAAGAAGGATGAGTGTCTTAGTTACTTATTTCCTTGCTGAGGCAAAATACCCAACACTCAAAGTTAAAAGAAGAAAGGTTGTTTTGGCTCATAGTTTGTAAAAGTTTTAGTTCATAGTTGGCTGGCCCCAAGGCAGGGCAACATAGCAGAAGGGCATCGCAGAGGAGAAACAGTCCATGGTGGACAGAGGGCAGGAAGGCAGCAAAGCAACGAGGTAGCAAGCAGCAAACAATGACTCTTTGTGTCCATTACATTCTGTCCAAACTACCTGCCCTTTAGGTAGCACTCCCACCCAGGTAGGGCCTTCCTGTTATCCACATCCAGAACTATCCAAACCAATCAGTGGACAGATTTAGTAATCACCCACCCTTGATCCCAGCATCACACACACTAGATCCAGCCACCTCTGAAAAGCTCGGCATGGCCATGAGGCTTTGGGGGACATCTAGACACAAACCATAACAATGAGGTAAATTCAGATGAAAAGATAGATGTAATATATAAGATTAAGTGAAAACATTTATCAAATTTACATTTAATAATGCATTTTGTATAAAATGGAGTTTACATTTTTTGGTACAACCCTCAAAATATCTTTTGGGGGAAGGATGATGGATAACTAGCATTATTTTCCTTTTTTGTGTTTTGAAGTTATTTGATATTTTATAGTTGGGAATGTTTTTCCCCTATATAGACAGATCTTTATGGGTAAAGACATAGTTCTTTGTTTTATATCCTTAATCTAACACTTTTCTCCTGCAGTAAAAGATACCAAGAAAGGAACTAAAATACAGTAGTGTCTTTTAGTCTCATTTCCTTGGTCTCATTTAATTTTGACTGTGTTGCTTTGGCAGTGAAAGCAAGAGCCATGTATACTCTTTAAGGAATTTTATCGTTAAGGGAATACAGCTCTTTAATGGCGGGGGTGGGGGGGAACCTTCTCATTGACAGTGCAGTTCTCTTGTCCCTTTTGGGTTGTACCGAATGTGAAGTAGAGAGGCCTAGAGTGCAGCATAAACCCTTATTTAATGGGTGGGGGGAAAAAAGGTTTAAAAAGGGGAAAAAATGGATACAAAGCTTTGTAAATAGGGAGGGGGGAGGGACTGAAGGGAGGGGAAGAGATTGGGAAAAAAGAGAAATCAAAATATATCATGTACAGAGGGGGAAAGTGGGAGGATTACAGGCATCTGATGAGCTGAAGCAACCTGGTCTTAGGTCTTTGGGTCCTATTTTAATCTTTTGTCATGGGACAACTTCATTAACCTAGTTAATTTGAAGAGGTAGTTTAGTAAGTCAGCTTGAGTGTATTGCTCAGAAAACATAAGACAGTCTTTGCTTTCTCTGTTTCACTTGGCTAAAGTCACCTGAAGGGATCTCCTTTCTGTCTTATACTTCACTGTGATGCCATTATTAAGTAACACTGCTAAATGGTTTAACCCTGAACTCCAGAAAGTGAGATAAGACACATGAGAAAAATATGAGAAAACTGTGTGCCCACTGTGGGAACACCTAGCTGCATACAGTTCATTGTCAGAGGTAGGGTGGTGGGCTGTCAGATGAGGCCACACTGTGGGTCATGTTTGATGTTGAGCCTGGGAAAGCTCATGGGAGAGAAGAGGAGTTAAGATGGGGAGAGAATTTGGCTTGTGAAGAGGAGAAGATGAATGTTGGGGCTAGGAATGAGGCTCTTTTGTGTAGGATATTTCTTTTTTTTTTTTTTGCGGCACCGGGGATTGAACTCACAGCCTTGCGCCTGCCAGGGCAGGCGCTTAAGCCACTGAGCCAAACTCCCGGCCCTGGTTTTTTTGGGGCAGGGTCGCACTATGTAGCTCAGGTCGGCCTTGCGCCGCGTTGTAGCCCAAGCCGGCCTTGAACTCACAATGCTCCACCTACCTCAGCCTCCCAAGTGCTGGGATTAAAGGCATGCGCCACCACGCCCGGCTATATGTAGGATATTTCTGTAAGGTTACTTTGATCTGAGTGTCTTTTCCCTCACTACTCTCTGGATATCTTCCCTTAACTTTCCACCTGCTATCTAGACATGTCAATTGCCTGTCCTGTAGCTGCCTCAACAGCTGTACATAGATAACCCTTGCTTCATGTTCTGCCCTTATCGCCCAGTCGCCCTAGCTAGGAGTACTGGAGTGCATCAGAAATGGTACACAGAGGCCAGATCCTTTGTGCTAGCAGTGGAGTGCCAGTTAGTTAAAAATGTCTTTCCAGAGCTCTTCCTATTTGGTTGTGCAGGAAAGAGAAGAGAAGAAGGAATGTTAGCCATGGACTGTCCTTATGTTTAATTATTCTGGACCTCAGGAACTGTGCAAACCAGCAGCTTCTGGATCACTTGGCTGGCCTGGATAAGAACAGGATCCATGATAGGCAAGGTCAGGTGTGATGGTAGGAGAGCTGGGCGTGGGAACACATGTGTGCAGTCCTGGCTCCCTGGGGGCGTAGGCTGGAGAATCACAAGTTTAAGGCCAGCCTGGGCAACATATTGAGACCTTGTCTCAGGATAAAATTAAAAAAGGACCAAATGTGTAGCTCAGTGGTAGAGGGTGTGCCTGGTATGAGGCAGGCCTGGGCTCCATCCCCAGTACTGGGAGCTGGGTGAATGGGCAGGAGAGGAGACTGCGGTGGAAGGTTGGTCAGAGGGTCTTCTGTTGGGTGAGGATTAGGAAAGGTAACTTGGCAAAAACAAGGTTATTCAACTCAGTCAGTTCCTGGCATTCCCTAATGCATTTTAAAAGTCTCACTTTCCATCAGCTGTATCCTCAGAGAGTAATAGAGCATGATTAAACTTGTAAGTGTAATTTAAGTGGTAGTTAATTCATGTTGGCTTTTATTTGTGACTTGTTCTCCGGGTTCTGTACCATCATTTTCAGAAACAACCTTGAACTTTTCCCATGAAAACAGGTTTTACTTGAAATTGTTATTAATCATAGATTTGTTTTTTTTTTTTTTTTGCAGCACCGGTGATCAAACTTACAACCTTGCGCCAGCCAGTCAGGCACTTAAGCCAATGAGCCAAACTACCAGCCCTAGTTTTTTGAGACAGGGTCACACTATGTGGTTCAGGCCAGCCTTGTGCTCACAACGCTCCTCCTATCTCAGCCTCCTGAGTGCTGGGATTACAGGCATGCACCACCACTCCTGGCTTAATCATAGATTTTTAAGAAAATCACAGTTTACTGTTTCTGTGCATCAAGAATTGGATTAAGCCCCTTACTTACTACAGTGCCTCTCGGGGGGAGCTGCCCTTCTGTTTCCATTTCACAAGTGAAGTTGTGGCAGGCTCTTGAGAGCTCATTGCTGGCCTGAGGCTTGACCCAGTTTGTGCTGGGGTATGCAGCATGGCTTCTGTGTGCAGGGCTGTGGCAGGTATTTATGATACACAGCATCTCTTAGTGCTCACTACTGAGAGAGTCTACACTCTCCTTTGTTGGGCAGAACAGAGTTTGGAGCAGAGTACGTAGTGCTGGGTGAGATCAGGGTGGGACTTTGAGCCTGTTTCCTACATCTTTGAAAACTCACACCTTGTCCTCTTCAGTCCATGCTCAGCTGGCTCCAAGGCAGGGTGGCATGGCTGAGGGGCTGCCAGTCTTGGCAGCTGCAAGTGACAAGAGCCAAAAGGGCAAAAGGGGAAAAGCACACCTCTTTCTCTCCCTTACATTGTATGCTGGCTCCCTGACCCTGGGCGGGTGCAGCACTCACACCACCAATCCCAGCGCCAGACAGCACACCAATCACAAACGCTAGAGTCAGCAGTCTCCATGATAGTCTGAGGCCTGGGGAGGGGGGCATCTGAACACAAGCCATAACATTTCATTCCTGTTCCCCCAAAGACTCGTGTACATCCTTTATACAAAAGACATTTAGTCCATCTCCAAGAGTTGCCAAAGTCCTAACAGTTTCAGCATTGCTGTAAAGTTCAAGTCCCACGTCTCTGCTGAGACCTAAGGCAAACTCATAGCTGTAACCCCCTGTAAAAAGGAAAACAAAGTTAAACATTGCCAACATACAATGGCACAAGATAAATATTACCATCCCAAAGGGTACAAACGGGGATACAACGAATTGGAACCAAAGGAAGTCCAAAATCCAGCAGTGCAAATACTAAGTCCTGGTGTTCCACATACAGCATCTGAAGCAGTCTGGTTGTGAGCTTCAAAAGGCTTGAGTGACTCCACCCTGGTATTGATTTGATCCTGTGTCCCCCCAAAGCCTCATGTAATTTGGACGGGACTGAGTCTGGTGTTTGTGATTGGTTTGTTGTCTAGCACTGGGATTGGCGATGTGAGTGTTTCACCTGCCTGGGGTGGAGCCAACATACAGTGTAAGGAAGGTGTATCTTCCTCTCTCTTCTCGGTTTGCGTGCTTGCTGTTTGGCGGCCGCCATGAATGGCTGCCCCACCATGCCATGCTGCCTTGGAGTCAACTGAGTATGAACTGAAACCCCCGAGAACTGTAAGAAATAAACCTTTCCTTCCCTAATTTTGGGTGTCCGGTATTCTGTCTCAGCAAAGAGGGAAAAAGTAACTAAGACAACCCCCATGGTATTTCCAGTGGTCGTAGCTCCCATAGCTTCTCTCTTTGGCTCACTCTGCTCAATTCTTGCAGCTTTCCTTAGACAATCCACATTTCTGGCTTTTTCAAACTTCTGGGTTCTCCACTGCACCTTTGGTTTCACAATCACAGTTTCACACCCTGCCCTCTCAGGGGCATGCTGCCTGGGCTCCTTGGCCCTCTAAAACTGGGATGGAAACTGCCTTAACCTCAGAACTCATGTATTCTCCATGTACCTAAAACTAGTGCCATGTGGATTCTGCCAGGGTCTGCTGCCAGCTGGAGCAGTCACCAGGCTTTCCTTTTTCTTGGCTGTAGGGGCTGAGTGCCTGGATCACTGAGCACTCTGAACTTGATTGTGAGGAACAGATTCTTTATGTTGCCTTCATTCTGGAACTTGGTGTGGCCGCCACCATTTTCGAACCTCATGTGGCCTCTGCCGCCATTCTGGAACATGGCAATCTGCAACTTTCTCCTCCAAGCAAAATCTTCCGTTTTTGCAGTTTTGAGGCTGCAAAGGGTGGAGGCCCACTGCTTCCCAGGATGCCCTCAGGTCATCTTTTTTATTTCTCTGTTCCTTCTCAGCAGTGGAGATCTCAGCTCTGTCTTTACAGTTCACAGCTTTACGAGAGCTTCCTTCCTGGCCAAACTCACAAGGTTTTAAATCACCCTGCTGGGCTCTTTACTCTTGATTCACAACATAAATCTGGCTAAAAGCCCCCAACAATAGCCATGCCACTGCCTCAACATTCGACTGCCTTGAAATTTCTTCTGTCAGACTAATGAGTCCACCGCCCTTAATCTCAGTCTCAGGCAAAGTCTCTGGACACGAGCAAAATGCAGACAAATTTTCTGCCAACCCATAACACACGTGGTTTGGAGTCCAACAACCAATGCAGTGCTTCTTCCCAGCAGAAACCTCCCGAGCCTGGTCTTTACTGGTTTTCTGGTCTTCTGAACTCTGACCAGAATCTCCCATACAGAACAACCTAAGGTATTCCAGCTCTACGCTTTCAGGTGACATCTCTGAACCTTTACAAATTATTCCCACAAGCCATTTACAGAGACTCTTTACAAAGACTCTTGAACCACATTGTAAGGTATAGTCACAACAATAACCCCACTCCAGTGGTACCAACTTCTGTTTTGGTTACTTTTCTCTCATTGTTGAGACAAAATACCTGATGCTCAAAGTGAAGCAAGGGAAGGTTAATTTAGCTTACAGTTTTTGGAGTTTTCAGTGCGTACTCCGCTGGCTTCAAGGCAGGGTGGCATGACTGAGGGGCAGCCGATGATGGTGGCCACAGTGGGCAAGAGCAAAAGGGGAAAAGCACACCTCCTTCTCTCCCTTATATTTTATGCTGGCTCCCTGGCCCTGGGTGGGTGCAGCACTCACCCACTATATCCCAGCGCTAGACAAGGAACCAATCACAAACGCTAGATTCAGCCGTCTCCATGATAGCTTGAGGCTTGGGGAGTGGGAGCATCTGAACACAAACCATAACGGATGTGTTAAGTACATCTAGCAACTTCCCAGGAGGAATGAGATTATTATGTACTACAAACATATACTAATGGAAAGTAAAAATTGAAAATAAAAGATTTAAGTAGGATTGAGAGGTAGGAGGAAGAATATGATGGTCTTGACCTTGGTTCTTGGTTTTTCTCATACAACCAAGCTCTGTACTCTGCAGGGGAAGGAGGTGACTCAAGTGAGGCTGTCCTGTACCTATCCTAGGGCTGCTTAGGTGGACAGGACTGTGGGGAGCTGGCCCTAAGTGTCCTGTTGGGCAGCAGAGGCCTGTTTCTCTGATCGCTGTGGTACCATGGGGCTGCAGTGAGGTCTGCACCTACTTGTCATTGCTCTCATTGGAGCAGATCCCCTCTTTGGTGCCTACTCCAGGGAAGGTGGTGGCTGGCAGGTAATAGCAGTTCTCCATGCATGGACTGTTGAAGTCACACAGTTGAACCTCACTGCCAAGTGCTGAGGGAATGTGACAGCATGTTTGGTGGGCACCTTGGTCTCCTCCACAGCCACCCAAAAAAGGACTGCTTTCCAAGGCAAGGTGCTTGATGAGTAAATTGGAGTTCAGTGTTGAGGCCTAGAAATGCTTCCTTTTTCTGCTATCCTGACAGGTATGACTGTTACAGAGATGCTTTTCTCCCATGATTTCAAACCAGGAGTTGGCAGACTTTTTCTCTTAAGGGGCCAGATGATGAAGCTTTCTGGATTTGTGCATCGTATGGTTGGGGTTGCATTTGCACAGTTCTGCCAAAGCATCCACTACCAGTGTGCGAGCCCTAGGAGAGGATGGTTTCCTGTAAAACTTGCTTTATGGTAACAGGCAGCTTGTTGTAAATGTTTGAATAAAAGGCCCAATTTCAGTGCTTTCCACATGAGACCTGTGATAATGGCTTGCTGGCTGTCACGGTGTGTCCTTTGTTAGTTCATTAGCAAGACAGTGCTGCATTTAGCAAAGACTGAAAGAGTGACTGCAGGGCTCTTGTCACCTTAGGGCTTGGTGGCTTTGGCCAGCACTGCCCAGGACAGGGGAACAGACTGCATAGCCAGTACTTCCCCTGACTTGAAGTCTGGAAGTGGTCAGTACCTTTGCTGGGGGACCTACACTGTGTGGGATGCAGAAGGGTCCTTCAGAGCTAGTGTCCTGGAGCCATGTAATGTCACTGTCGGGGCTCTTGTGCAAGGTGCCCCCTTCCAACTCCTCCTCCTGAGTGCGGACCTGAGCTCACTGTGAAACACTCCCTTCCATTGCAGCTTCTATTGGTAATGTGCAGATTCTAATTGTGGACTTCGGTAGAACTGATTCTAGAACAGTTGTGTTTAGATGTCCCACAAATACCTCTGCAACCCTGCACTTGGCTTCCCAGGACTGCCACGCAGTCCCTGTCTTTAGGTAATGGAGTGCTTCTCTCCAGCCTTAGAGTTGCTTCCTACCTGTTGGGAGTGGCCCAGGCATCTGCCATGGCGAGAAAGTATTCTGTGGATCAGAGAAAACTAAAATGCATGGTCCATGCCTAGAGAAACTCAGATTTCAAAAGGGCAAATACTGTACCTGCCAGGCACTGATACCTGGCAGGGTGAGATGTTCTTTTCTGGGAACAAGGGTGTTGAGTTTCTTACCTCAGCTACTTGTGTGCTGTCTCCATCCCACATCCTTATTTGGGACCTGGCAGGAAAGAGTTTAGAGAAGTAGAAGGTGAGACTAAAAGGTGGCTCTGTAAAGTTAGTGTGCCCCTCAACTTTACTGAGGTATAGTTGGCCTGTAAAAGTTATATACACATAAGCATGATGATTTGATAGTTTTTTGGGTTCTTCACCATTAAGCCTTCACCTCACAGTTACTGTGAGGGGCATTGAGAGGTGTGTGTGTGCACGCGTGCGTGTGCACACGCACATGTTCAGAGCACTTAAGATCTACTCTCTTGGCACATTTCCAGTGCACAATACATTATTATTAGGAGCCTGGGTCCTGTCCTGTGGAACCTGCTGTGTGGTTGGGCTTGGGCTGGGTTGGCACCTGGGCCCCTGGATGAGGCCGTTTCAGCGTGCTTCATAATATCACTAGATGTCTTTCAGTTTCTCAGTTCTATTCTTGAGGTATCTTGAGTGCCTGCTGGTTCAAGACAGCGTTGTTAAATTAGGGGATTTAAGTATGTATTAGGTATGGTTCTTGTCTTGAAGAGCTTATTGAAAAGCCGAAAATACTGAAATAATCCTAATGGGAACCACTACAAGCTAAATGTCATTAAAGTGAATCATGTGCATTATGGTAATTGAGAGAAGGGCAGACTGCGTGTAATTGCAGGGGATCAGACAGGCTTGGAGAACGTGTCCTCTGAGCCAAGTCCAGGCTGGCCGCGGCATTGGGGTGGGGAGACCAGTGGCTCAGGGAAGACTGAGCACAGATACAAGTGGGGTCCTGGAGGCATGTGGGGATTTATTCCTGGGGTAGTACAGGGAGGGTGGTGGTGGTGGGAAATGAGCCTAGCAGGGAGGCAGGCCAACCAGAATATGTCTTTAACCCGGTGTCTTTTACCATGGGCTGGAAGGTTTTAGGCATTTTTCTTCCTGTGTTTGTCAAGAAGATGTGAATGCATTTGATACAGCTCATAGGTTGATATTTCCTATAACAGATTGCTCAACTGTTGTCTTAATGCCTTTTAAATCAGAAAAGCATGTTGAAAAGTAAATAAGTTCCATATTATTTCTTATTAATGTCAAGTCAAGTGTGTGAGTAGAAGGCAAGGCTCTGGTAACAGACAGGAAGTCCCCCTCCCCAGTTCTTCCAGCCTGACTCTACTGTTTCATTCCCTCATGATTTAGTTGATGCTTTCGCTAGTACTTCCCAAAGTATCAGGAAAGGGAACCTGGTGTTAACTGTGGTCGCGGCTCATGGGGTTGAGACCTTGGGCACGTACTTCAGTGAGGTGGCGGAGGTGTGTATGGTGGGGTCTGTGGCTTTGGCACTGTGAGGCATCTGTTGGGCACTGCAGAACGCCAGGCCCCACCACATGGTGTGCTGAGCAGGGAGGGCCGTGGGACACGTGCTGGAAGCTGCTGTGATCCGTTCAGAGCAGGGAAGGTAGCACAGGGAAAGATGAGAGCTCTGGGCAGGGAAATAACACGTTGCAGGGCCAGGTGAAGCTGAAGGGTTTCTGTGTTTCTGGGAGGAATTCAGCACCCGGACCTACACATCATGCATGAGTGGTGAACGTGGAACCTAGGATGGTCATGCTATGCAGGACTGCAGAGAGGACTCCACCCGGAGAGGCATGCACAGGGGACAGCTTATCCTGGGGGCATCGATGCCTTCGGGCAAGGATGGGGCTCCCCTCCCCCGTGTAGAAGAGTGATGGGCTTCAGTGACCTTGGAGGGTGGAAAGTCTGAAGCCAGGAAGAGCAGCAAGAGGCTGTCCTAGTGCTGTGAGCGAGGGACAGTGTGTGGGCCGAAGTGTGAGGAGGAAGATGAGGGTGGGGAGAGGAGAGATCAGCTCTGTGGCACGGGTGATGATGGACCAGCAGGAGGAGAGGTCCGTGTTTCTTAGCAGACACCTGCAGGAGGATGGATGTCACTTTCATAGCAGGGAGACAACTGCAGAGTGCTCAGAAGGTGGCTTCTCTTTCTGCAGAGATGTTGCATTGCGAAGGGAGGTCTGGGCTATGTGGAGATTTTGAGGCTCCTTCTCACGCTCATGGAAATAAAACTGTGTGTGGATATTGGTGAGAGAGGTGTGCAGGTGAGGAGAGAGTGCAGCCTTGGGCAGAGCCGGGGTTTTCCTCGGGGACACAGCTGTGTGTCCTAGGACCTGTGTGTGCCACACAGATTTGTTCTGACTTTGCTGGGCGGAGTAGCAGTGTTTGGTGTCAGTCTGGGAGTAAGTAAGTAGCTGGAGTTCTAGAAAAGGAAAACACTCTGAGAACACAGTGTAGGGGCAGCGGGAGCTTATGACAGAGCTGTAGCAGTTTGGGGCATCTGAATGGTGGGGTAAGGGGTAGACAGGGGGCAGTTTACCTGTAAGCATGGTTGTTTTTATTATTACTTTTTTCATTATTAGTATTATTTCTGTGGTGCTGGGGATCCCGCCCAGGGCTCCTGCATGCTTTCAGCATTAATGTCACACTGCAGTCATGCACAGTAACCCGCAGGTGGCACTGCAGTCCGCCAGTTAAGAGAGCCTCTTAACAGAAAATGCGTTCATTTAGTGTTGACAGAGTGAGAAGTTTTGTTGTTTTCAATAACTTATTAGATGTTGATGAAGTAAAGCTGCTGTTAGGACAGGTTTTATTTTAAATCTTTCTGACTTAAATTTTAGGAGAGTGACAGGTTCATAATGTTGTATGCTGTAGCATTTTTTGTCTAACAGAGACAAGACCTTCCCAGGTGCAGAGGTAATTTGATATTAGGGCTTGTATTTGACATTATGAAGGATAAATTTATGCAGCAAGGGAAGGCAGTGTTGTCACTGTTGAGAGTCATGAAAAAACTCAACATTGTGTACTCTTAACTGATGGCACCTATGCTCCAAGGGAAGCCTCTGTCAGCGAGTCACTTGAGGACATGTGCACGTAGGGGCGCTCCTCCCCCTGAGCAGTGTGGGGAAAGAGCCCTTCATCATCACTGGGTCTCAGCGTGATGAGACCCCAGGCCTTGGGACCTTTGTTGAACTAATGATGTCATGGGCTCAGCCTGCCTGATTAGGAGTGTGCTGAGAACCTGGCACCTCTGTGCTGTCTCCAGTGCCCCAGCTGCCTGGACAGTGGATGTGGGGTGTATCTGCTGGCAGCAGCTGTGTTCAGAAGCAGGAGGCTGAACACTGAAGCCTCCCTTTCTCTTGTGTGCAGGAGGGTGCTGGCTTGAGGGAGGGGCTGGAGCAGAGATGGGGAGGGAGGGGCACAGCGACAGTGGTGCAGCTCCTTTGAGATCCAGTCGTGCTCTTTCCTCTTGAGTACTGGGTTAGAATTCCTGAACCCAGCCAGGTGCAGTGGTGCAGGTGTGTAATCCCAGCACTTGGGCCGCAGGAGGATCCCCGTGATTTCAAGACCAGCCTGCATAGTGAGACCCTGTCTCAAAAACACCACCAGCAAAAACATTTCCTGAACTCAGGGCAAAGCTTAGAACCAGGGTGAGAGTTGGAGGTTGATTTAGGAATGTTCCAGAAACGTAGTGCCTGTTTTCTTGTCTCTAGCAACTGCCAGAGGCTAAATGTTCAAGATTTTAAATGAATTTGTGTGGTTTGCTGGCTCACAGAGGTACAGTGAGTTAGGAGGATAAAGATGGAGATGTGTGCTGCTGTGTGATGCTGCCAACCATGTGTGTGCCCTCTTGAGGGCTTACTCTCGTCACTGAGGTCTCAGTTCAGTTGTCACCACTACAGCAAGATTACCCTATTGATTGACTCAAAGGGCACCTTCCTGATTGCTTCCTGTTCTGTTGCTCTGTTGTAAAAGGTCATCTTCAAGGCATAATTTAAATGTAGTAAAATGAACCTTTTTAACAGTTTGAAGAGACCTGACAAGTGTGCACACCTGAAGTCACCACTGTGGTGAAGGTGTGGGACACACCATGACTCTCAGAAGCCCCCTACTTTTCTAGGCAGACCCCGTCCTGCACCCCAGCCCAGGGGTGGTGGATTGGGTGCCAGGCCGCATTCTTGTCTCTGCAGATGCACTCCTCCCTAGGGTTCCAGGTGAAGGGAGTCGCATGGTATGTTTTGTTTCTGGCTTCTTTTACCCAGCTAGTAATGGTTTTGAGTTGGACGTGTCAGAGTTAGTTCTTCCTGACTGCTGGGTAGAATTCCAGGGTAAAGACTGATGGGAATTTGAGTTGTTTCCAGTTTTTGGCTGTTACAGAAAACCTGCCATGAACATATTTCACCGGTGTTTTGTTTCTCTTGGGTCAGTATTTAGGAGTGCAATGACTTTCTCACATGGTAAGTGTATGGTTAATTTATAAGAATTACTCAGCTTTTTCCTGAGTGGTTAGGCCATTTGTAGTAACACCACCAATGTACAAGAGTTCCATTTCTTCATAACTGAACTCAAATTTAGTGTGTAGTAGATTTCATCTGTTATAATTCTGATTACAAACATTGTATCAGCTGTCTTGTATACTTGTTACACATCTTTATCTCTTTTTTGGTAAATTGTCTGTTTGAGTCTTTTGCGTGATTTTTTGATGTTTATCTTACTGAGTTGTAAGACGTATATTTTGGAGACAAACCTTTTGCTAGATGTATATGTTGCAGATATTTATTTTTTCTTAGTCTGTGGCTTGTGTTTTCGTTTTCTTAATCATATCTTTTGAAGAAAAGATGTTTATTTTGTGATGTCCAGTTTTATCATTTATATTATGGTTCATGTTTTTAAAAAAATTTTTATTTTTATTTATTTCTTTTTGTCTTTTTGAGGCAGGGTTTCGCAGTGCAATTCAGGCTGGCCTTGAACTAATTTTGTAGCCCAGGCTGGCCTTGAACTTGCAGTAGTCTTCTCACCTCAGCCTCCTGAGTGCTGGTATTACAGGCATGTGTCACCAAGCCCATGAGGTTTGTTTTTTTAAATAACTTTAGAAATTCTGTATAGTTTTAGCCCTTAACATTTAAATCCATGATCCATTCTGAATTAATTTGTGTAGGAAGTGAGGTAACAAGTACATGTTTTTCTCATGTAAAGGTGTCAATTATTCCAGTGTCATTTGTTGACAGTTTACTCTTTCCCTGTTGAAGGACCTTGGGAGCTTTGTATGAAATCATTTGATTCTGTATGCTTAGTGCTGTTTTTTCTGATTTATGAATAGATAAAGAATGAATCATATGTTATACCTTTGAAAGCAACTACCCTGAAATACAACAATGAACATTTATTTTTGTGCCGAGCGTGGTAGTGCACTCCTTTAATCCCAGCACTCGTGGGAGGCTGAGGTAGGAGGAGTGTTGTGAGTTCAAGGCCGGCTTGGGCTACAATGTGAGCGCAAGGCCAGCCTGAGCTACACAGTGCGACCCTGCCTCAAAAAACCAGGGCCCGGAGTTTGGCTCAGTGACTTAAGCGCCTGTCTGACAGGCGTGAGGTTGTAAGTTCAATCCCCGGTGCCGCAAAAAAGCCCACAAAAAAAAAAAATTTATTTTTGTACTCTGGTGAATTACATTTTAGTTAAAAAATCCATTGCAGAAGCATGACAAAATTTAAGACCTGACCCTACACTGGATCCTGGATTGGAGTGTGTGTGGGGGAACTATGAAAGTATTAATAGAGCAGGTGACAGGATTGAAATATGAGCAGTAAAGTTTTATACTAATGCAGCTTTATGAAGTTGACAGTTGTATAGTGGTAATATAAGAGAATGTTCCTGTTTTTAGTAAAGACACACTAAAGTATTTAGGATTAAATGGCTATGATGTATATAATTTTCTCTCATACAATTAAAAAGTCTATATGGGGAAAGGGGAAACAACTGATAAAGTAAATAAACACACATTATCATAAGGGTTAACAATAGGTTATTCTGAATTAAAGGGTTTGCCACTTATGTAAAGGTCAATATTATTGCAGAATAAAAAGTTTTAAAAAATGTTTTAAAAAATCGTTGCATTGGCGTGTTGTCTGAATTATCTGTCTTTTCCATAAAAGTAGAATTTAAATGTTAAAATAACTGTTAATGGTGATTTTTTGAAAAAGGCGAATAGGGATTATTTAGTGCTTGGGATTGAACCTAGGGACTGCTGGGTGCTTGAGCATTGTGCTATATCCCCAGCACATGAGTAGAAATCTGTTGGAAAAATAAATGACCATTCTAGGTATAATTTGTCATTAAAAAAATGTGTTGTGATGATGTGTTGTGTATTCTGTCTCTGAAAACCAGCACTAGATTCTCTTGGGGTAGCTGACCTATTTGAGCTCTCTGATGATTAATTTCATCTCCAGTGTTTTTGGCATCTAGTTTGAATGACAAGATTTAAAATTACCATGAGCTGCCTTCATGAGAACCCGTGAATATGTCTCAGGTCAGGACGAAGGAGTCACGGTTCTGTGCAGGTGGCACTCTGTGGACTTATATGGACCTAATTGGGTTTTAAGTCCTGGTTGGTGTTTGACCTGTTTTCTGCCATTCCAAAGTCAACGAAAAAGCCTGCAGTGCCACCAGGTCCAGATGGTCCACTTCTAGGATGGAAGTTGGGGAGGATTTAGGGGAGATCAGTACAGCCAGGTACTATAAGAGGTTCCCAGTTGACCCGGTCACTGAGTCCATCTTGTCCACTTCCCATGGTCACTGAGACCATCCTCTCCACCTACCAGGTCAGTGACACCTACAGGGGTCACTTAGACCATCTTTCCTGCCTCCCATGATTAGAGAGGGCGTCTTGTCCCCTTGTCATGGTCAGGTGGGCCCCACTGACTGTATAATTCCCCGCTTGCCACTTTCAGGTTCTTAGTTGGCTCAGTTCAGGGATATTTGTTTTCTTATGTCTCTGGTCATCGCTCTGAAGTTTAAACACATTTATACACTATATATGTGTGCAAATGGGTCTCGTTATAACCTGAACTCACACCACCCCCAAATTAGAGTTTTCCCTTTGAGTTTTTTACTGTCTCTCATTCCACATTCTTGACATTTGCTAGGTGCTTTCCAAGGTGATGGTTACTCTGTAGTGTCTGGCTTCTCCAGAACCTGCATTTTGACGCGGACTGTCCTGACTGCCAGTGTTGGTGCTGGTGTTCTTGTTGGCGCGGCGTGGCCAGCGTGGTTTGACAGCTGTGACTGACACACCACCTGTGCTGATCGCGACTATGCATTAGCCACAGTGCCCTCGTCCAGCTGCGCCCTGTGCCGAGCACTGAATGTTAGGTTTGCAGGGAGGAAGTCATAATTTCTAGGAGCAGACAGGCCGTGGAGCAGAGGCAGTTTGACCCTCACCTCACAAGGTTGCGGGTTCTGTGGAGGTAAGCTGCTGGACTGCTCCTGTGGCCCCTGTCACCGTGTCCTCACTAGGGGCATGGGAGGGACAGAAGGCACAGCTGTGCAGCTGTGTAGGGCCCTGCCTCCTTCAGAGGTGCAGCAGAGGCAGGAGGACTCCTGATTCATGCCACTTACAACCAGGGGACAGGAAAGCATGCTCTCATGTCTTGGTTCCTTGTTTTCCTTTTTTTAAAATTTAAATTCTTAAAATTTTAAAATTAATTTATTAATTTAGAGGCAGGATCTTGCTATGTAGTTCAGGCTGGTGTCGAACTTGCTGTATCGCCCAGATGCCTCAAACTCAAGGGGATCCTCCTGCCTCAGTCTCCCAGAGGGCTGGGAGTACAGGTGTGCGCCACCATGCCTGGCCCCATCCTGGCTCCTTGTGACGCCTGCTTACCCTCACACTTGGTGAGGAGGGGTGGGACGGTGTGTGCAGGGGCCCTCCTGCCCTTCCTAGGGGGGTTTTAGGAGAACTGTTGAGCTTTCTGAGGAATGTTTTCTCGGATGGAATTTTCTGTGACCAAGTTACACGGGGATGTATGTACTTCACTTGCATTGTGCAGAGTAGTAGTGTTTGGTTTCCCGTGGGGTGAGAGAGAAAAGAGAGATAACAGGAGGAAAGAAAACAGACCTTTATCGAGGGCACGGGAGGGCTGCCGAAGAGACGCAGACACCCTTCAGAAGCTTCAGAAACAACCGCAGGCATTTTATTTGGAATTTAACAGGGTCGGAATTAAAGGGGCGGGCGGAATGGCGTGTTGACGGCTGCTAGGAGGAGCCTTTGCGCATGCGCTAAAAGCTAGCTTTTTGACTTGTGGGTTTGCTAAAAGAACACAAGGGGGCGCTGTCCAGCGCCAAAGGGAGCTCATGCATGGGGAAAAACCTATCAGTAGTACTCTGAAACCTCAGAAAACGCAACTGCTACTTTCCTGGACAACATGGCCTTTGTTTTCATCAGAGTCCAATTTAAGCACAGGTCCCCTTCCTCACCCTCTGCACAGCATCTGAGTGGCATTGACAGAGTGACAGAGTCCCTGGTGCACTGATGGGGGTGGGGCAGGTGACTGGGTCGCGTTCTCTTCCTTTATTTATTTTTTTAAAATTTTATTAATAATAATAACAATGATCAGAATAAAGCAAAAGAGAGAGAACCATATTGGGCCTCAAAGACAAGACAGAGGAGAATCCCCTGTACTTGTTATATTGCCTGCTGTCACCTTCCATAGAAATGCTCGGGTTGCTGCCCAGAGCCCTGTAAGATCTACTAAACAATACTAGAAAAAAGTTGGTTGATGTTCCTTGGTTGCTATCAATTTAGCCAGACCTCCGAAACAGCAGGTTGTTGGTGGGGGGGGGGAGAGAAGAAGGGAGTGTATTTGTCCTTGAGCGCCGGTGCCCCTCCAGCCTGGCGGGCCAGGACCCGGAAGGGGCCCTTCTTGTTCTCCTCCAGGGTCCTGAGGTCAGGACCCCGAAAGGCAGTTCATTGGCGTCTTGATCGGTGCCTGAGCGGCTCGGGCCCCACTAGGGGCCGTTCTCGTTCTCCTCCAGGGTCCCGAGGTCAGGACCCCAGAGGGCAGTTCATTTGCTTCCTGGTCCGAATCTGCGCCGCTCTGGTCCGGCGGGCCGGGCCCCAGAAGGCGTTCTCTTCCTGATACCAGGTTCTGAGGAGATGCTAGTGTCAATCGAAAGACCCTTTTCCCTGTGACTAAGGCAGAGCAGCTGAAGGTCTGAAGTTAGCGATTCAGGCTAAGTCCATGTATCAGGCTGTACTGTTGATTTTAGCTTTGTGGACCTCAGGTTCTGTGTGGTCCAGAGCGAGCACTTGGGAACAGTGGCTTTGTGTTTTCACTCAGTTACAGTCAGGAAAAGCTGAGAGAAGCAGCTGGTGGCACAGTGTCGTTACAGGAAGAAAAGGCCGGCCTGCGCTTTTTTGGTAGTATTACCATTGCTTCCAGTTGTGTCGCTTCCCCTGGAGTCACTGTGTGGGTCATGCAAGACAGGGGTTCTGTTGGGAGCAGTTACTGGGACGTTGTGGGCGGGTGATTTCACAGGGCAACCTTTTGCTTTGTGTCTTTTAGAATGTCGTTCTTTCAGGAGGCTCCACAATGTTCAGGGACTTCGGACGCCGACTGCAAAGAGATTTAAAGAGAGTGGTGGACGCCAGATTAAAACTCAGTGAAGAGCTCAGTGGTGGCAGAATAAAGGTAGGAAATACCCGTTTCTACTGGGAATTGACCAGCTTGGTCTTAGCACCAGGGGAAGGAACCAGTCTGGGCAGAATGTGGCAGAAGCAAACCAAACCTCTTCTTTGGCAGCTGCACTCACCCTAAGCATGTAGTGAGCCCAGCGCCACCAGCAGCCTTCATTGGGCTGTACATATCAGGTGTGTAGTGTCATGACCAGGAGCCCAGGGGAGGGGAGTCATGGATGGGGACTCATTAATGTCCTTTACAAATGTTCTCATTAAACTGAAAGAACTGGGATTGACAGGGAGTTAGAGAGTGCTCCTCCAATATGACAGCTCCTAACTAGTGGATGGTTTTGAGTTTCTAACCAAGACTGGGCGTTTGCCAGGCCCATGGGAGCAAGGAAGAAATCCAAAGGACTGGGGTTGACTGTTGGAAAAGTGCAGTTTCTTTCAGTGTTTTTTTGGGGGGGTGACTTTTAGCATTTGGAATTATCTCCAAAGGGCTATACCATTTGACTTGGCTGGTCAGAAATTCATTAGGTTAGTTGCTTGTCCATTCGCTTTGTACGCACGTGAGTGCCATGGAGGACCTCTGCTGGACTGTGCTGAGACTGCAGTTTGCCGTTGGTGTGTCCAGGCAGGGAGTGTGGACGTGAGGGCGGGGCCTCCTGGTCAGAAAGTGGATGGAGGGTGGGGGACACCAGGTGTGGTCACCCTGCGAACTGTGGAGTAAGCGTGCTTCCCTCTGTCTCCAGCCCAAGCCTGTGGAGGTGCAGGTGATCACACATCACATGCAGCGCTATGCCGTGTGGTTTGGAGGCTCCATGCTTGCCTCAACCGTAAGTCCCTTCCCCGCTGACCTATTGGCGTTGCCACCTTCTCTGTGGATCAGGGTTCTCCACACACTTGATTTTGTCACTTATAGAGAAATGGTTAATGATTATTCACATTGCACAGCTAATTACGGGTACCCTTACTAGTCCAAAAATAAAAAAAACTTGCATTAATCCCAATTTTGCATTAATCCCATAAATCCCAATTTCTAAGAAAGTATCATTCTTCCCCTTCATATATATTAATGGTTAAATCCATTGTTAACTTAGGACCCACTCTTGTTTTCTTTTTTGATTTAAAAAATTTTTTAATTTTAATTTTCTGGTAGTACTTGTTTGCAGTGTATAATGAGAGCATTCATCAGCAGGAATCGGTACCTGTGCATAACACACCTTAGTTCTTTGTTTCCTTTCGCTTCACCCTCCCTCATCGCGTTCCCCTCCCTTTTGCAAAAGTGCTATCTGCTTGTTTCCTATTATTTTTTTTTGCTCTTTCACTCACTTACACTTTGGGTGTCTTGTATAAAAGAAACCATGTGCTGTTTAAACTTGTGTGTCTGATTCATTTCACTTGAACATTGTGGTCTCAAGGTGTGTGCATGTTCCTACAGATGGCTCAAATTTATTCTTTACAGTGGAGTAGTGCTCCATTGTGTGTAAACACCATGTTTTCTTTATCCATTCATCTGTTGATGGACATACAGGTCACTTCCAAAATTTAGCTGTGATCAGTTGTGCTGCTGTGAACAGGGGTGTGCACAGATCAGTGTAATGCGATGTTTTCAGCTCTTTCAAGGAGATGCTTGGAGGGCCAGCACATATTTGGTCCTAAATAAATGGAGGATAAGTCAGAAATCGTGTGCGTGTGTGTGTGTGTGCATGATGCCGAGGATCAGTGAGTTAACCATTTTTGCCTTTGAGGAGTTGAAGGTTGGACCAGATCTCACACACAGAGCAAGCACTCGACCATTGAGCTCTGTCAAGCCTGCTGTGGCCATCTTGTCACACATGAAATAAACTCTACTGCTGTAGCTCGGTATGCAAAAGAGGTAGAGGTCCCCACCTCACAGAAGTGACCTGGAGGCTGGTGCAGCTTATGGATAGGGAGTTTTGCATCTGCTTAGTTGTTTATGTCACGCTTTCTGAGACACTCATGTTTCACTCCTGGCTGTCACCCACAGCCGGAGTTCTTTCAGGTGTGTCACACGAAGAAGGACTACGAAGAGTACGGACCCAGCATCTGCCGCCACAACCCTGTCTTCGGAGTCATGTCTTAGTGTCTGCTGTGGAGTCGTCACCCAATAGCTTCTCGCTGGGAACAGGTGTCCTGCGGAGCCCAGCAGTGGTCCTGTGCGTGTAGGGACAGGTGGCGTGGTGTCGGCGGCGTGCCTGCATCGCCGAGTGCATGAGGCTCCGTGTAGTCCTCCCAGTCAAAGCCATCTATTTATGTGCGACTGTTCTCGCCCAGCCCCCTCCTCACGCCCCGCGCCCCACCTCTGTCTGAGCTTCTAGTCCACTCTAGTCCACAACACAGTTCTGAAGGGATTCAAGCGCAGCTTTAAATATTGTTAGAGAAAAAAAGGCGCAAAATTGTCCCCCCAGGAAACAGTGTGGGGGTGTGAGCCCTGATCCTCCCAGCTTATTTTTGTAAATAAAATGTTATAAACTTGAAATACAAATCGATGTTTATATTTCCTATCATTTTGTATTTTATGGTATTTGGTACAACTGGCTGATACTAAGCACGAATTGATGTCATGGAGTGCTGTAATAAAAAGTTTCTCAATTGTGAGGCATGTTACGATATGTTTATAGGCAAACAATAACATAGCAAACTTTGTTGCCACATTTGCTGGAAAATGATTATACTTTACTAGGTGACCTGAAGTCCGAACACGGAGCAGTGTTGTGTGAGAATCGCCACAGACCGTGTCTCTCAGTCTTGTGTGTGAGCTTTCCGGAAGTGTTTTGTAGAAGACGATGGTATGCCGGGGAGTGCTGGATGAACTACTACCTTGCACCGTTGTAATAAAAGCTGTTAGAATCTTTATAAATACTTTTCCTGGTGTAGTGTGGTGGTCTTTTGTTACCCTGATAGTGTTAAAAAATGCTGTGGTGGGTGGTTTAGGACCAGAAGTGCGTCTGCAGGAGGGAACGCCTTGAGGGACGTGGACTGTTGTGCAATGACTTGGGGTACCCCTGGGTGTTCTGGGCTGGCCCGTGTGACTTCCCATTTCCCCTGGGAACCCGAGGCTCAGGACATTGAACTTTGAGTAACTCCTTTCACGTTCATTGAATAAACTGCTGACTAGTAAGGTCATTTGCTAAATTAATAGTTTAGGTTTATCCCACTCATAGTTTTTAAACTTTTTTATGAGCCTCCTTTTCAGTAATGAGCTAGGTTTTGTTCTGAGATTTGCCTTTGTAACCATTTGGTTTTAGTGTTTAAATTCTGAAACAGGTTTAAGCACTAAACTTAGCAAACCTCCCTTCCCCATGGTTTCTGTTCACTACCTTCAGCTGAAGTCTGAAAGCATGAAATGGAAAATTCCAGAAATAAACGGACCACATTCACTTCACTTTTATTACACCATATCATTATGGTAGTTCTATTATTTGTTATTTTTATTCTGGTTTTACCATGCCTAGTTCATAAATTGAACTTGTACTGTACGAGTGTTGGTCAGGTTTTGTCCCTGTAACACAGTCCTCACGGCAGGCTGCTGAGGAAGAAGAGGGCTTCACTACACGCACTGCTGTGGAGGCCCCAGGATGCAGCGCCTGCTGTGCCTTGCACTTGGAGGGACCCTTGTGGCCTCTCAGATCGTGGCGGGTCCTGGGTGGAGCGGGGTCCAGGACTGAGTCCAGGAGCCAGAGCCCCGCTTGTCTGCCATGCCATACCTGGTGCCCCGAGGACTGAGCTTCCAGCACATGGAACAGCCCGCTGTGTCACAGCACAGTGGCAGTGTGCTCAGGGGTGGAAGCGCGCAGGGCCTGCTTCCTGAGGTGTACGGCAGCCGTACTGGGAAGGTGTCTCCTCCTCAACCGTGTCTTTGTCCCTCACTGGACAACTTGACAGCAGGGCCCACAGGCGGTTGATCTTTGTAATGTCTGGCATGTGGGCGTTGTGCTGGGTTAAATGCTCTCCCTGTAAGGAAAACCACACCGGTTCTTTCCAGGCCATTTGTGCTGTAGTGCTGAGCTGCCCTGCGGGAGCAGGTGACCTCAAAGGAAAGATGGAATTGAGTGTTAGGGATTGAGTTAGCCTTACCTGAAGAGTTCCGGGTTTCACTAGGCCAGGCGGGCCTTGAGCTTGCAGTGATCCTCCTGCCTCTGCTTCCTGAATGGTGGGAGTACAGGCATCCACCCAGTACTCCTGGTTTCCTGAGTTTTAGTGGCTTCATTAAAACTTCTTAAATTTCGATTCAGGTAAGTATTCACAGAGCTGAAGGGCAGATGGTAGGGCCATGGGAGGCTGCAGCGATCTCTCAAGGCCGCCTTCTCTTTGCTGTGGTCTTGCCAGGGTGCGGTCACAGAGGGCAGCGGAAATCTGCAGAATGCCTGAGGACAGAGGTGTATTTTATGGTTCTGATAGTTCATTCTCCAGCCATCCTATAAATGACGAGCCCGCGTGTGACTGAAGTGCAGATCATTTTGTGATTCATTCATTCTCTATGACCTTTTCATTCTACCTCATTTGTAAAAACTATGACTGTGCCAAACAAACTTGTGAGGTTAATCAAGTACATGGCTTATTTAAAACGGCAAGAGAGTCCCATTAAGAATATCTGTTAAATAATTCTTTACTTAATTAAAGAATATTTCATAATGTTTCTTTTAAAAGTAACTCAGGCTTGTTAAATAGAAGTATAAATTGATTGACAAAATAATTGCATGGGGCTCTAATTGGCAATTACATCAATTTCACTTGGTCATATGGAAATAAATATTTAAAAAGAGAAGAAACTATAGCTTGGTTTTGACATCACTATCAAAGGTTGTTAAAACACTTTTTTTAAAGGCTTGTATTTCTCAAGTGAGCATTTGTTTATTGTTTCAGTTGACTTCTCAGGTTTTTTTGTTTTGTTTTGTTTTGTTTTGTTTTTAGCCTGGGGAGCCCTGCATTGTTGTGTGTGTGTGTGATGTGTGTCTGTAATTGTGTGTACAATATGTACTCAGTTAATAGTGTATTGCTACTGAGAGATTAACATTTTTTAATTGAGAGGAATATAGCTTTAAATTACTAAAAATAATTGCAAACCTTAGGGTTTATGATAGCAGATAAAATTTTAATGATACAGCATTGGCTGTATTGCCAGTATTTAGGGGTCAGATCAGAAGTACTCATTGATCAGAGATCCGTTTAATTCATTCTTGGCTACATTAGCACTGAACTGAGAGCAAATTCTGAGTCATTTGCATCAGACAGAGGAGCCTGAGCCGAGCAGTCGTCCTGCTGTCTCTGCTGGGGGTGGCATTGGTGAGGGAAGGGGATTGGGCAGCATGTCGAGGAGCTTGGCTTCCATCTGTGGTCCTCCTTCCGGAACAGAACAGCAGATTCGCGGTCCTGGGATCCCACGTCAGGGGCCGCCTCGGAGCCGTGCAAGCAGAGACGTGCACGGCATGGCCCCCTGCTGGAGTCTGTGGGTTCTCAGCCTTCTGGCCTCAAGTTTTGTTTTTCTGCGTTTCCTCCTTGGGGGATGGAACCTGGGGCCTTGCACGTGCTAGGCAGGGGCTCTGCCCCTGGGCCGTGCCCCAGCCTCTTGCATCTGAAGTCATGAGTGTCCAGCCAGGCTTCAGGCTCAGGCTGCAGGTGCATGCGGAGGGAGGAGCGGTGCCAGGGCAGGGCGCCTGGGCTGTGAGAGCCTGCTCCAGCAGAACGGTTGGCCAGAGACCGCACCGCTGTGCCACAGAGCCACATCCTGTGGTTCCGAGGACCGCAGGATGTGGGCCCCGGAGGAATGTCTGGGGAGGAGGTCAGTCTAGGGGACAGAAAAGACCTGTCAGATTGAAAGGGCTCTTCCTGTAAGCTAGAAATGGCAGGTCTCCTGTCAGTTCACAAATACTCGGAATAGAAAGAAGCTGGGATTTTAAAATTTTATTGTATTTTATTTTTTTGAGACAGGGTCTCACTGTGTAGTTCAGGCTGGCCTTGAACTTACTACATAGCCCAGGCTGACCTGGAACTCATGATATAACCCTCGTGTCTCAGCCTCCAGAGTGCCGGGATTACAGGCGTGCGCCACCACCCTGGCCCTGAGCTTTTTTTTTTTTTTTTTTTTTTTTTTTTTTTTTTTAATGGGGAGGGAATGAGTATCCAGGGTGTTTGAGAGGAGTAAGGTTGGGCTAAGGGTTTATTTAGTCCTTATCTGGAGTACAAAGTCCCTGGACACATGGGAAGATTTTTTTCTTCCAGTGTGGAGGACTGAACTAGAGGTAGTTCTTATTTTAAAACGAGTCTGAGTTCCCTCAACCAGGCTTAGACTTGGCCATCCTCCTGCCTCAGCATCCCAAAGTACTGGGATTAAGACCTGCTCCACCATACCTGGCTCTGAAAAGATAGTGTAGGTCGTGAGGTTTGTGCTACATCAAAAGCTGACCAACCTGGAAGTTCTGATCTAGACCTGGGAGACAGGAGAAACTGGCTAAATGTGGTGCTGTCCTGGGACTCTAGTGTAGCACTGACACCGTGTCACAGATGCACCTGAGAACAGTGGTGTGGCTGGTGCCATGGGGAAGGGTGGGAACCCTGGGGTGTGGCCCATAAAGTGGTGGACAGAGCTGGCTGAGGTCAGCCTGGCAGACACCGCTGAATGTAGGTGAACAGGAAGCACCTTGTGATTAGTGTAGTAAAATACACAGCTGGTGGGTGAAGTGTATTTTCAGTTTTAAAACTGAAATTACCAATGAGATTATTTTTCTTGTTGAAAAGTAGTTTAGAAGTAGTTTTTTCCCCCCACGGTGCTTTTTTTCTTTTGTTAAGATAGCTACTATGCTTTGGCTGTGATCAGTGGTATTTGAATGATATTAAAGAAGAACTTGTAGCTTGCTGTGGTAGCGCAGGCCTGTAATCCCAGCACTCGGGAGGCTGAGGCAGAAGGATTGTTGCAAGTTTGAGACCAACCTGGGCTACAAAGTGAGCTCAAGGGGCTGGGAATTTAGCTCAGAGGCGCAAGCGCTTGTCTGGCAAGTGCAAGGTCATGAGTTTGATCCCTGGTACCCAAAATGAAACAAAACAAAACAACAAAAACACAAAATAGCTCAAGGCCAGTCTGAACTGCATAGCAAAACCCTGCTTTGAAAACACACACACACACTAAAAAAAAAAAAAAATTTAGGATATAGTACTGTATGTGGGAACTAGGTATGTAACTAAGAAGTCACCTAGCTAGAGAAACGAATGTAAGCTGTAAGGGCACAAGTGACTAATTGGTGTTCTCCACCGACATCTTTTAATTAGGATAGTGTATCGAACCTGCAGCTCTGATCGTGTGATCATTTTCTTGAACTGAATTAATATGTTTTAACATACTTATTCATTAGGTCTTATGTATATGATAAATTAAACTTTACAGGTAATCAAAACATTATTGCATGATATAATTACAGCTCTCTGAATTAGAGTTTAAGGAAGTTACTGCCATACTATCAGTAACTTAGATATCCCCTAATGGCAAGGATTAATGGTGTTATAAACTTTCTGGTTGTGTGCAGTTTTTGTCAAGGTTCATTTATAGCCGTGTGGCTTTAAAGATCTGGCAGCCCCTGTGCTGGGACTTAATGAGCAGTGGTGGCATTTCCGAGTGGGTGTGTCTCCTGCCGTGGTGACCACTGTGTGCTGAACTTAACTGGGCTAGCACTGGGACAGGTGCTGTGTTCAAGATGTGGTGGACGAGGTGCTTCGTTTCATGTGGAAATGGAATAATGTTAATATTGATGGGGCTTGGTAACCACACCCCAGGACAGTGGCAGTTTTTCAGTTTCTCTCTCTTTCTCTCCCTTACTGGGGAAAGAACCCAGGGCCTTTGTGTTGTGTTATATTCCCAGTAAAGGCTGAGCTCAAATTTGAAATCATCTTGTCTCAGCCTCCCAGACTGCAGGGATTATAGGCATGTACCACCACACCAGCTCTTCTCCTAAAATGAGTAGGCCTTTTTTTGGTGGTGGTACTGCAGATGTGTTTGGTCCTCCAACATGAGAGAGATAAAAAGAAAACAGAAAGAAAAAGAAAAGAGGCCTTTATTGCCAGCATGGGAGGGCTGCCAAAGAGACACAAGCACCCTTTGGAAGGAACAAAGAAAACAAACAAACAAACAACCAAACACGTTTTTATTTGGTTTTGACAGTGGGTAGAGTTGAAGGGGTGGGCAGAATGATGTATCGACAGCTGATTGGAGGAGCGTTGGCGCACACGAAAAGCAGGAGGTTTGACTTTTGGGTTCACAAGAAGAATGCAGAAGGCGGTTCTGAAGGGAGGCGCTGTCCAGGGCCAAGTTAACTCTCATATGGGAAAAGCCAGTCATTCCTATCTTTTGGTCATTAGGGGATGATACGTCTCTTTCTTGCTACTTCCTGCTGAACAGGGGCATGCTGGTGGTGGCTACAATGTGATGTGGAATGATGAGTAGCTCCCACATAGAAGCTCGTCCTGGGGGGTTCTGTCATGACTAGAAGTTCTCTAGTGGTGAAAGCTTGTATCCTGGAATGGATAAACCTCGAAAGGAAGTTTATCCATTCCAGGATACAACACAGGGTGATATAAGCAGGGAAAAAACAATTGTGATTAGAGGACTTATGACAGGTGCTACTATAGGTTCCCATGAATCTAGGGAGGGCCACCAGGAGGACCATGGGTTATATCACCCCTTGAGTCTTTTCTCTATATTTGCTGTCAACTCTTGGAGCTTCTGAATTTGGCTCTTGACTATCCCTGACTGGTTTACAAAGAAATAACATTCTTCCCTCAACATAGCACAGGTACCACCTCTTTCCACTGTCAGTACATCAAGGGCTCGACAGATTTGGAGGACCACTGCTGCTAGAGAGGTAATCTGGTCTTGGAGGGAGTCCATAGATCTTGACACTTTGTAAATAGAGGTTTTTAAATCATAAGACAACTGACTATAGAAGTAAGCACACATTGCAATCCCCCCAGCCCCTACACTGATAGCTGAGAAGATACCAACCCTTGTGAGGATTGGTGCTGTGGCCCTAGGTGACCTAGGGAACACTGTGAGAGTTAATCTGTAATCTTTACATGACTTCAGATTTTGCCTTCAGTGTCACTTGTGGGGCCACTGCTGCCAATGTACAGGAGCCCTATTATGTGAAAGGGAGGCAGGTAAATGCGTCGAGCCCATAGACAAAGAACTGTCTGTAGGGAGGGCACATAGGGCTGGTAATGTTGGTTATCTCTTGTACATGGGTGCATGGCTCAATAAACCCCAACATGGGTGTTCTACTGGTTTGGTCTGAGTGAAGGATACAGGAGAGACTTTCTGGCCGTAACTGTCCTGGTGCTGAAGTTAGGGCCTGACAATTTGTGCTTCTGTATGTGTTTGAGGGGCAGATATCTCCCAGGTGATGGGATATGCCATGTATAAATCCTATTGTAGGGGCAGGCAAAGCCAGCAATTAGCTGGGTGAGTTGTATTAGATCCCTGGAGGACAGATTGTAAGAACTGGCATGTGTTGGTGGGGATTTAACTCAGTGGCATAAGTGCCTGCCTGGCAGGCATGAGGTTGTGCGTTCAATAACTGGTACCAAAAAAAAAAAAAAAAAAAAAAAAATTGGTATGTGTTGTTGTTGAGGAGCTGTGGTATGGGTAGGGGAATTGGAGCAAGGAAAGAGGACAAGGATAAAGGAAAGAGCTTCAGTGGTATAGACTGCATGTCGGGGAGTAACTTTTTATGTAGCATTAAGAACATGTAGTTTTTTAAAAGAGGTAGGTACCTGGTGTAGTTGAAATTCCCATGTTTGGCTTTCTGGGAGTACTGGGAAGGTTTTTGGGTCCCTGATGGGGACATGTAACATCGGGGTTCAGGAGTACTTGCCTGTCCAGGTGATGTTAACAAATAGATATTTACCACGATTAGTCCAGAATCCACTTTCAGTTAAGCCTATGAATTCACATCCCCAGCAAGGACAGTGGTAGTAACTGGCATCATAACACGATGAATCATGTGTGTTTTCTGGACAGAGATAGAATCTAGGACTATTAGTTGCAAGTACTGTATTGCTGTGTAGATCTTTAACACAGGCAAGTGAGCACCAGGGAATGTGGAATGTGAGGTTACCTGAGGTCCAGCTGGCCTGAGCTATGACGGTGTGGGTGTGGCCCGCTGCTCTTCCATGTTTCATGAGGTAGAAGTTATAGGTTGAAAGTGTGAGTGGTTGCAGTTGTATCAGTGTTAGGAGAGTAAAGATTGAGGCCAGGAAGATGTGCCTGTCCATAGCAGTTAAGAATGGTTAAGCCCAAGATAACTATTAGGTAGAGGATTATAAAGGAGATCTTGTGTATGATGTGAAAATCACCTGGAAAGACTTCCAGAATCCTGCTGCAAAAAGAAGAACTAGCAAAATATAATGGATGAGGAATCAGACAGGGTAGCAAACCATTGGTCAATCAGAGAGTGATGATCCTGAGTCCTTGGTAAGACAAAGATGGGTAGGAGCCAGGAGCTGAGATGACCACTCAGGAGAGGTGCAGCTGGAGTCTGTAACTGGTGGGCACCACTTAGCCTGGGTGATGTGGAACCAGGATGGCAATCTAGCAACCTTGACTGCTGTTGGAGTCACAAGGTAGACCAGATAAGGTCCACTCCACTTAAGTTGTAACCCTGTGGACTCAGAAGATTTGATATAAATTAAGTCAGTCAGAGATGTTGGGGTTCTGGTTTGGCTCCTTCAGAGGGTTGTGGGAGACAGTGATCTGCATGTTGGCACAGTAATGTTGGAGAAAAGTAAGTATTGGGATATAATCTGCCAAAGGAGGAAGATCTTGGGAGGCAGGTAAATTATGAAGTAAGAACAGTCAGCCATACACGAGCTCAAAGGAAGGCAGGGACCTGGGGAACGGCCCTGAGCTTGGTTAGAGCCAAAGGAAAAAGCTAAGACCAAGGTTGGTGTAGGTCTAGAGTAAGTTTTGTGAGATGCATCTTAGTGAGCTCATTTGCTTTCTCTACCTTCCCTGACAACTGTGGATGATACAGGACTTGTAAATGCCACGCAATGTGTAAACTTGTAGACACCTGTTGGGTGATGAGTGATGAAACCTGGGCCATTGTTAGACTGAATACTCTGTGGCACCCCAAATCTGGGTATGGTGGCCTGTAATAGGGCCCTAGCAACTACATCAGCGGTCTCCCTGGCCATTGGAAAGGCTTCTATCCACTCCAAGAAGGTACAGACAAAGGTAAGATATCTGAAGGTTTTGTGATGGGGCATGTGGGTAAAGTCTATTTGCCAGTCCTGATCTGGAGTGTGTCCCCTAAACAGGTGAGTAGGAAGCGAGGGGAGCAGAAGATGCCCTTGAAGAGACGTCTCAGCACACAGCTGACAGTTGTGTGTGACCTGGTGGCTAATGTTTCTTAAAGAAGGATATGTAACCACTGGAGCCAGGAGTTTGTATAAGCCTTTGATCCTACGTAGAAATAGTTATGTAAGCTCATGATAAAGTCAGAGGCTTCTTGATCTGGTAATACCAGTTTAGACTCCCTGGAAAATCCATCCCTGAGTGTTTTGTGTATAACTTGGCTTGTGAGGGAGAAGTAGCTGTTCTAGTGAATACTGGGGTAGTGCCAAGGTATCTGTCTAGTAGGAACAGGTGGGCTGGATATAGTTGCTGTGCAGCCAGTTTGGCCTGTGTGTCTGCAAAAGCATTGCTCTGAGCCACAGGATCAGTGGAGTTTTGGTGTCTTTTGCAATGAATGACCGCTACCTGTGCTGGGAGCTGTGTTGCCTCTAAGAGTTTAAGAATGAGAGGTCCATTAATGATAGGAGTGCCTGCACACAGATGAGACCCGTCTCCTGCCAGATTGCAGCATGAGAGTGTGAGATACTGAACACACACTTTGAGTCAGTGATATGTTTATATTTTTACCTTTTGCTAGTGTAGGGGCCTGTGTGAGTGCTATGAGTTCTGCCTTTTGTGATGAAGTCCCAGGTGGTAATAGTTTGGCCTCTATGGTTTGTACTCTGTTGACTATGGCATACCTTGCCATCTTGTGATTATCTGTATTGGTTGAACTCCCATCTATGAACCAGGTGTCATCCATCAGCCACGGGAAGGGAATCCCTGAGAATATGAGGGAAGGGGAGGAGTCATCTGCAGACCTCAGCACAGTCATGTACTGGGGCCCCCTCCGAGGTGGGAAGGAGTGTGGCTGGGTTAAGGGTGTTACTAGTGGAGATGATAATGGCAGGGTCTTGTAAGTGGACCTGTTGTAGATGAGAGGGGGTCATCAGAGCAGGGAGTGTTTTATGGGAGATTAAGTCTGTTAGTCGATGAGGTGAGTAAACCATAATGTTCTGATCTAGTGTGAACTTTTTTCCTCTTGTGTCAGTATTGCCGCTGAAGTGAGCACTCAGTGGCAAGCAGGCCAGCTACGTGGTGTTATCAAGCTGTTCTGAGAGGTGTGCCACTGCCGGAAAAGAGGGTCCTTGTTGGTGTCCTAGAACCCCACAGCATTATGGTCTTGGGAGGTAGTGTACAGAAGGTTGGGTTTGGGAGTGTGAGAGCTCGGGCTTTTAAGAGGGCCTCCTTTAATCTATGGAAAAGAAGTGTATAGGCATTGTTGGATCTATGGGCTCTGTTAGTGGACCCTTAGAGGCTTGGTATAAAGGTTGAGCTAAAGTGGCAAAGTTAAGAATCCAGACACTAAAGAAATTAGCTAGACCCAGAAAGGATAAAACCTATTTCTTGGTGATGGGTTCTTGAAGGTCTCCAAGGATTGCCTTAAGACCAGCAGGTATGGAGCGAGTGGTAGGTGTAAGGTTGAGACCCAGATATTTGACCATTGGAGAAGCTATTTGGGCCTTAGTGGCCGATACTTGGTATCCACAACTGGAGAGAAAGTTGAGAAGAATAGCTATGTGCCATATAGCCATAGCATGAGAGGGAGAGCATGAGAGGAGGTCATCAATATACTGAAGGAGAGTACTGGGTTTGAGGTTAGTAGCTGTGAGGTCAGTAGCTAATGCCTGGCTGAAGAAGTGAGGACTGTCCCCGGATCCTGGGGTAGCACTGTCCAGATGAGCTGCTGAAATTGGATGGTGTCTGGGTCTGGCCATGTAAATGCAAAGAGGTCTTGATAATCTGAGTGTAAAGGAATAGTGAAGAAGGCATCCTCGAGGTCCAGGATCACAGAATGAGTAGTAGAAGGGGAAATGTGGGACAGCACAGTGTAGGGGTTTGGGACTACTGGGTGTACAGGCATGACAGCATTATTTATGGCTCTGAGGTCTTGAACAAAACAGTAGGTTCCACTGGGTTTAAGGACGGGAAGAATTGGAGTATTGTATGGAGAGTGTGTAATCTTGAGAAACCTGTTTGTCAATAAGTGGCGAATTATGGGCTTAAGACCCTGTTGGTGTTTGGGAGCAATAGGCTATTGTGGAGCACAGGGAAACATAGAAGAATTCCTGAGGCAAATAGGTATCAGAGAGGCATGGGTTGCATGGGTGGGATTGGAAGTGTCCCAAACAGCAGCATCAACAAGGGAAGTGGGGAGAGGGGTTCTAAAACCTTGACACAAGGTGAATGAGTTTGGAGGATGAGGGCTGTAGGTAGGGAAGAGAAAGTCAAATTGAGTGTTAGGAGAAGGTCCCTACCTAGCAGAGGAGTATACAAGTTGGGATAACAAGAAAGTTGTGTGGGAAGAAGAGAGTCTGAAACCTGCGAGGCACAAGTTTCGCCTGAAGAGGTCACATGGTTGGCTGTCAACCCCCACTATGGAGACTGTGGACCGCAAACATCAGCCTGAATATTCAGGTAAAACACTAAATGTGGCCCCTGTGTCGATAAGGAAAGAAAAGGTTTTACCTGCAGTGTCCAGTGAGACTTGGGGCTCTCAGAGAGTCACTTCGGTGGGGGCCATAGGCCCCGAGCCCTGTCCATCATAAGCAGCAAATATGAGCAAGTTAGTGATGAATCCAGAGGCAGCAGTGGCTCAGAATCCTGTGAGGGTGGAGAAGCTGATGACTTACCTGCTCTCTGGTGGAGAGGACAGTCAGTCTTCCAGTGACCCTCCAGCTTGCAGGTGGGGCGGGGCCCCGGTGGTGGCCTTGGATCTGGGCATGCTCATGCACTGTGTCCTTCTTTGTTGCACTTGAAGCGTGGTCCCAGCGGGGCTCGGGTCCTGGGTTTATTGATGGCCCATGACTTGCATTGAGCCCCAAGTGCTGTAGCCAAATATTGGCCCTGGAGCTTAGCTTGGAGTTTAGCTTGTTGTGCCTTTCTCTTGTCAAAGACACAGAGTGCCACATCTGACCGTTCACTATGAGGGGTTTGAGGGCCAAAGGCAGTCTGGAATCCAGTCTGAATATCTGGGGCTGCCTGAGAGATAAAGTGTGGATTAAGGAGAATGACCCCCTCAGGCGAGTCAGGTCTGACATCTGTAAATTTAATGAAAGCCTCTGTCAGATGAGACGTAAACTCTGCAGGGTTTTCATCTTGTCTTTGCATTAATTCATGAACTTTGTGATAGTGAAGCTGACTCTAAGAAATTTTGCCGAGGCCTATCAGGATACATTCCCACATCCGAGCTACATGTTTAGGACCTTCCACGTTATGTTGATGATCCCACTGGGGATCCGTGTTGGGAATGGGATGATGACGGTGTAATCTGTGCTTTTTATCAGCTGCCACCTGTGTAGGCTGCCAAAGTTTCGCCTTTTGTGCTGGAGAGTGGACATTAAAACAATATGGCGATCTTTATAGGCCAAATCATAGGATTGAAAGACACATTTAAGCTGCTTGGTAAAGGTAAAAGAGTCAGCATCAAAGGAGCCTACCTGAGAGGAGATATGAGAAAGCGTAAATGGAAAAAGGGACACGCACCTGCTCATCTCTAGGCATAGTGGCACACATGTAACATACACATTACATAAACTTTTGTTTAAAAAATTACGATTTGACTGGTGACCTCATGTTGGTTTGATTTAAGCCTCCTATCACAAGTAGCTGGAGCATGAGAAAGGCAGATGTCTGGATCTGAAAGAAGATGTCAGTCATTGTAAACAATCCCAATTTTACATTTTAGATTTGTATACTTGAAGGCATGAATGTATTTAATATACCATAAGATCAGCAACAATGAATTGTCTTAGCCATATGAAACCTTTGTATCAGAACATCTTTAAATCCTAAAACCTTATGTAAACATAGTAGAATAATATATTTTATAACTTTAGTTAGGTTATCTCCCATAAGGCTATGGAGATCACTAGGGCCTCTGATCAGTGAACAAGAACTGGTAAAATGTTACCAGGTGGCCACTTTCTTATTCATCAATTGAAGTCTTATCCAATAATCTCTCCCCACTTCAAGGGATTTTGTTTAATTATCTTAATAATTTTAATATTTTTCATAGAAGACTTGTGAAAAACACATTCACAATACTTAGCATATTATTTTTGAACAAGAGACTCTCAAGTCATGAGACATAAATGACAGTGTACATTAAATTTACACAAGCAATTATAGCATCATTTTAACCAACTGGAAACTCAGGTGGAAGCATGCTTTTAGATGCATAACCCATATTAAATTTTGAACAAATGATCCAAAAATGGGAAAGGAAAAAATTGTTGCGCTAAAACAAAACAAAACAAAAAACAAAAAACAAAAGCAGCTGTTCGTGGATATGACAAACACAAAAACATATGTAGACTATCTGTATGGATTGAACGTAGAAACATAAATAGCTTAATGGGCAAACACCTTACACAATCAGGGTGCACTCAAATATATTGGGCCAATTTGAATTATAACTTTTATAGTTTTTACATTCGTGAGTAGAAATAGATTAGCGAGAACATTTTGTAGGTTAATCAACAGAGATCTCTTGAAAGAAGACTCAAAGGAATAAAACCTGGTATACCTGTGAAAGCAAACTATTAAAGCAAAGACAGCTATTAGGAAGTCACAGGAATCAATCACCAATTGGAAGTCTTTGACATAATCACATGGGTCGGCAATGAGGGACCTGAAGTGCTGTGAGCTATAGGAAAGGGCAGAGAGGGAGAAAGGACAGGGACGTGGACCGAGGCTTTAGCGTCTGTCGCCTCGCAGACAGGAAGGAGAGGTGGGATGAGTGACGTTTTGAAGGAGGTTGGGGCGGAGACAGCAGCAGCGCTGTGTGACTGAAGGCGGCGGCAAGCAGGAGCGGGCACAGGACCCTGGAGGCTGGGAGGAGAAAGACCGGGTGTGAGGGGCTGGTGGGAAAATGGCTATGGGGGGTGGAGGAGGAGCAGGAGGGAGAAGCGGTGATGAGGAGGGTAGAAGATCGCGACAGAGAAGAGCAGCAGGAAGCCTCTCCGGGACATGGAGGGGTAGGGGTTGATGGTGTGGAGCGGGCCAGAAGAGCTTGGGTTTCCCCACGTGCCTGCAGGAGGGAGGGGCGTGCCCTGAGAGCAAAGACGGCCTGGACCAATGGGCTCTCAGACCAGTCACTGTTACAGGAGCAGAAAGTGTAGTGCCCTCTGGTGGCCCTTGGTGGTTATTGCAGGCTGGCCGTGCGTTGTGGCAATAAAAGACAGGACTGTGCGGTTTTGCACTGTGACCAAATTGGAAGTGAGCCAACAGGTAAAAATGCCGAGTAGCTTTCCCTGAAGGAGTTGTCACCCCAGCAGGGAGCGCGCGCGCGAGAGAATGCGAGCCCCATGCCCAGGCCCAGCAGTCCTCACCGGTGGGACGGGGAGGGTAGCCCCAGAGGGCGAGGTCCAGCAGGACCAGAGAAGAAAGGGGGGCCGTCCTGATGCAGCGCCCCGAAGCGAGAGCCGGCTCACCTGCGTGCCCCTGCGAGGGCTGAGGGGGCTGGTGGAGGCTGGAGGCCGGTAACAGCAATGGCAGGGGGAGGAGAGGTCCGCAGGCCACGGGGACTCGAACCGGGGCTAGTGCCTGGGAGTTGCACAGACTTCCCCACTGGAATCACGGCGCCATCTGTTTGGTCCTCTGATCCGAGAGAGAGAAAGAGAAAAAAACAGAAAGAAAAGGAAAGAAGCCTTTGTTGCGGGCTTGGGAGGGCTGCCAAAGAGACGCAAACACCCTCTGGACGGAACAAAGAAAAAAAAAAACCGCTTTTATTTGGTTTTGATAGGGGGTGGAGTTGAAGGGGCGGGCAGCATGATGTGTCGACAGCTGATTGGAGGAGTGCTGGCACGCGCTTGAAAAGCAGGAGGTTTGACTTTGGGGGTCACGAGAAGAACGCGGAAGGCAGTGCTGGAGGGAGGCGCTGTCCAGCGCCATGTTAACTTGTGCGTGGAAAAAACCTGTCAGGATGGAACTCAGAGCCTTGCACAGGCCAGACAAGTGCTCTGCCCCCCAGTTACCTGCCCAGCCCCAAGCGGGGTACACTAAGCTTGCATGCAGTGCTCACAGACATCTCACCATTGTGCTGGATTGCTCTTCTGTTCAGTCTCTACCCCAGGTGATGAGGAGGTGGGCCTGGTGTGGGCTCCCGGATACTAGAGAGGGAGCAGCTCCCCTCGCCTGCCCTCCCTGTCCACCTGGGTGATGCCCAGGACGCCGGGCTGTGACCCCGTGAGCTAGCTGTGGAGTGGCCAGTGAGTGTGACTAGCCCTGCTCTCCAGGGCACTGGCTTCATGCTGGGCAGTTGCCCCTGGGTGAGCTTGGTCAGCAGAGGACCTCCCAAGTCCCTGCTCCAGGGAGACCAAGTGCCAGGCAGAGCTCAGGTCCTGGAGGGGACTCAGCTTTTGACTTCGGGATTTTTTATTTGGCTGCCAACTGAAGAGAGATGATAATGGTGCTTTCAGCTGCTGTTGGTGATAAATAATTAAGGAAAATTTAAGTTACTGAGAATGCTTAGCAGAAAGATTATAATTAGAAAAATAGGCTGCTTGGCCCTTCTTCCTGTCGTTTCTGTTTTACTTTCTTTCTCATGCTCACAGTTGCCATCTGAGATGGTTGAAAACACTAGAGACACACCCTTCAGGCTGCGCTGAGAAGCACGTTATGAGTTCTGTCCACTGGAAGTGTTTTCCGGATGCAGGAAAAACACCACAAAAGGGAAGGATCGTGGATGGTGGTTTGGAGAGGAATCTCTGTGTGGCCCTGGTAGTCACTGTGATATCAAACTCCTGTCCTCTGAGGAGAGCAAACTCCATTTATGAGTGAAGACTCATCTCTTTTCCCTTTCTTTTTCTTTCTTTCTTTTCTTTTTTGTCTTTTTGAGGCAGGGTCTCATTATGCAGTTCAGGCTGGCCTTGAACTCACTTTGCAGCCCAGGCTGGTCTCCAACTTGTGGTGATCCTTCTGCCTCAGCCTCCCGAGTGCTGGGATTACAGGCGTGTGCCACCGTGCCTAGCAAGACATCTCTTTCTCAGTGAAGTTCGCTGTGGTCTTTATTTTTATTCTTCATTTAAACTTTTTTTGTGTGGTGCTGATTGATTGAACCCAGGTGTGATTAAAACTTCAAACACAGTCATCCTGTAGTTCTCGCCATTTTCTGCAGCTGCTCTAAAAGTCCTCTTTCCCGAGTATCTTTCGTGGCACTGTCCTGGCTGCCTCGATGTCCTGAATTGATTCAGTTCCAATTGTACTTATTTTTGTTGAGACAGGGTTGTGCTGTTTAGTGCAGGCTGGCTTTGAACTCACTATGGAGCCTGGGCTGGCTTCAATCTTGTGGCAATTCTCCTGCCTCAGCTTCCTGAGTGCTGGAATTACAGGCGTGTGCCACCACGTCCCCCTCCTGAATTGATTCCAAACATTGACTTCTCATGGTCTTTTTGATTTCAGGGCCCAGCCAGAAGTCGCACCGTGCAGATCAGTGAATGAGATGGGTGATGACACAGCGTGGGCTTTTGGGAGCTCGCCTTTCTGTTGGGTGGCGTTTGGTGGCAGCATTGACCATGTTTTTATCATACATTATACAACTCAAGGGTAGAGGACTCCAGAAGTGCTTCAGAAAGTGGCAAGCACGATGGGATGAGTGTGCTCGAAGTGAGGGAGAGTATGGGAGGGGATTCATGGCAGTGTCTTTTATTATAGTTTTAAAAATTTAAACATTTATTGTATATTCTGATCACGCCTTGTGTTTAGTGCCTCAGCTGACCAGTGTGTGACTGGACCATTCTGCATTTCTCCATTTCTCAGCCAAGTCTGTGTGGTTAAGCTGCTGTGAGTTTATCCTACGTTGCTTAAGTAAAAACCTCCCAAGTGTTCCTACAACATCACACACTTTTCCTTTAAAGGACATGGAGTTCCCTTGTATAAGGCCTTGGGAGTGTAAGGGAAGCCTTAGAATGGACTCCAGGGCTGAGCTGTAATCCTGACTCCGCTCCTCGCCTGGTGTGTGGCTGTGTGTGGTGGGGAAGTCCTGTCCCTTCCCTGGGTCTAGAGTGGTTTTGTAGAGGGTGTGACCCTAGCACGTTGTGACAGTCCTGAGTTGGAGACAGCCACCATAGCCTGCGTCAGGTGACTGGGGCTGTGTACCCACTGCCCCCAGATGTCGGGAGAGGCTGTCTGAGATGAGGGGTGGCGTGCCGGGCTCATCCATTCAGGCTTCGTGGCTTCCGCCCATTCCTGGGTGGTGGCACGATAGCGCTCACCGACACACCATTCTCCCCATGCGCCTGCCCCTGTGCCCCTTCTTCTAAGGACATTGGTCTCACTCTCTCCTCTAACTACACCTGCTGTGACCCTGTTTCCAAAAGGGGTCATATTCTCAGTCCTGGGAGCAAGGACTTCTGCATATGATGTTGGGGGGGGCTGGCACCCACAACCAGGTCCCATGGAGCACGCTGCACTGTGAGTGTTGGGTTCATGCGTGTCTCCAGCTCCCACACCGCTGGCATGCAGCGCCCCTGAGGCAGGGCCTGCCCCCTAACTTCGGCCCTGTTGTATGAGAGGCCGCAGCGTGGGCCTCCTGCGACTGGAAGGTGAGGAGAGGAAGGGCTGGCAAGGGCCGCACCAGGCCCTGGGACACAGTGGCCTCTTACTCTTCTTAGCTGTTAGGAACGAGACCAGGTTGAGGTGATGGACAGGATGTGGCTTGGACGCGTCCTCTGTGGCTGTCTCTGGGGGGCGATGATGTGCAAGGTGCGGCCCAGGCCTCGCCGGCTGCCGTCTTTCCAGGCGCACACAGGGCTGGCGCAGTCTGCGCCCCTCTCATCCTTCTGGCCTGCAGACCTGCTGCGTACCGAGTCTCCGTACTCTGTCTCCCGCCCCACCCTCTGTCCCCCAGCCAGGGCCTTGTGAGAGCCTCCTCCACATACCCAGCACCGCGCCACCTCGGGGCAGGCCTCTCGGCTGGAGCCCTGTGCGCCGGTGTGGAGCGAATGCCCACATGCTAGCCCTGCTGGGGCCACCAAGAGGAGACTCCAGGGGACAGTCACCCTTGAGGCCACCTGGCTACGGAGAAAGATGCTGCCCGCCCGGACCTCACCTGAGGCTTGGGCACTGAAACTTGGTCACAAAGCCTGGATTTCCTCTCAGCCCCACTTGATGCCACCTGTTATTAGAAGCATTACATACCCCTTGGGGGAGCGGGCCCCAAGCAGATGGCTGGCGGACAAGTAAGCCACGGGGCTTGTGGGCTGTGGGATGTATTGATTCACGAGTCTTGTGAAGCACAGGAGAAAGGCAATGATTAGGTGCTGAAAAACATGTTTTAATTTTTTAAGTGGCTCCACTGACCTTTCACACTTACATAATGAAGCACAGTGGAGTGGATCCCCCCAGAGGACCCTCTGCTTTCATCGCTGCATTATGAAGGTGTCCCCATGTCCAGGGTGCAGTGCCTCCACACCCACTTTCTGGTACAGCATTTGGTATGTTGCTCTGTAATGATTTGCTGGCTCAGTGTTTGAGACAGTGCTGGCGGTTTTCTGATTGGCTGTGTACACATGGACGATAGCATCGCCACATGGGCAGCGTCGCTCTCCCCGGGAGGGTCCTGCACCCCATTGCCCAGTCCTCACTATGAAGGATCATAGGGTTCAGACTCCATGTGTATGACCTGAAGCTGGGTCCTCAGTTTCCCTGCTGGTAAAGTGTGAAATCTACTTCCTGACCCACCAGGGATATTACAAGAACCAAATGAGGTAACAGTCCATCAAGGTGCTGTATCTGCAAAATCACTATTGTCAGGATGGTTTAAAAAACTTGGTAGATATCTCTGCAAAGCATCACTCTTGGAGTATTTGTTGACTGAAATACTGGGGTGAAAGATGTGGCTGTTGTAAACACGCGTGATTCTTATGCAGAGACGAGAGGGAAGTGCCAGGGACGCTGTGGATAAGGAACACTCAGGGCCCACAGGCTGATACCACATGGTCTCCAGTGGCTGAGAAAGTATTTGTAGCAACTTTTTTTTTTTTTTTTTTTAATTTGAGGCAAGGTCTTGCTATGTAGTTCAGGCTGGCCTCAAACTCACTATGTAGCCCATGCTGGCAATCCGCCTGCCTCAGCCTCTGTAGGTGTGTGCCACCATGCCTAGCTAAGGCAACTTTTGTGAGCTGCAGAGACAGAGCTGAGTGAGCAGAGAGGTTACTTGCTGTGTGGCTCCCAGTTCTAGTGGGGTGGTACCGAAAATCTGTGGCGGTGTCCAGTGAAAACTATTGCAGACCGGATGGAAGGCCGTGTTAGGGACCAAGCAAAGAGGCTGGGGTGCATACAGTTGAGTAAGAAGATTAGAAAATGCCCAAGGAAGCAGTTATTCAGTTTTCACAAGGGTGTTCTCAGAAATTCTAATTATTGGTAGCAACTGGGTCCCATGATTTTTTTCTTTTGTGCAGTTCAAAGAGAATCCAGAAACACTCCAGCATCTATGTGTAGCCATGGACAGACCATGAGTGAAAGGAGGTGTGATTAGTCTAGCCATTGCCTTTTGGCTTTTAAGGAAAATCAATTTCAGCATGTAAAACCACTAATGCCTACTAGATATTACCTTCCACGTTCACCTTTAAATTTCTTTAGCTCATGTTGGGTGTGGTGGTACACATCTGTAATCCCAGCACTCGGGAGGCTGAGACAGGAGGATCATTGCTAGTTCGAGACCAGCCTGGGCTACAAAGCGAGCTCAAAGCCAGCCTGAACAGCATAGTGAGACCCTGTCTCAAAAAAAGAAAAAAATTCTCTATGTCTGCGTTCTATTTTTTTTTTTTTTTTTGTGGAAGGGGACTTTTGACTTTATCAACAGTGGATGTGAGGGGAAATGAACCATATGCTCGGGGGTGTTTCCTTGCCCTGGGGGACTTTCTGCTTGATTACGAAATTCCCAAAGGCTTCTGAATTGGTGCTGGAGCATTGAGTTTATGAATTCCACATTTCGATAAATGGCTGCATTGTGGAGAAGTTGTTGGATAGCATGGTTTGGAGGGGACCCTAAGACTTGACCGGAAAGACAGGGCAGTGTTCTGTCCAGCAAGGACAGGAAAGTTGTGCACTGTGACAGCGGGTGTCCACTTGGGCTGTGGCGTGTGGCTGTTGGCTCAAACGCTGGGCTGCATGTTGTGAAGCTGTTGTGCGCAGGCTTTGGGTCCAGGCTCCGACTCTCACTGTGGGGAGGACCTCTTCAGATCAGCCCACAGCAGTGGGAATGAGGGCCTTGAGGATCCTGGGAAGAAGGGATTCTGTCTCGGGACTGTGGCACAGAAGTCCTGCCTCAGTTTCCAGCCTGCTGCATTGTGCTACAGGACTCAGACTTGCCAGCCCCCATCCTGTGAGTCAGTTCCTGAATCCCCTAGCTGTCTGCTGAGGGACCTCCCCCTGGCCCTGTTTCTCAGGGGCCTTGATTGATAGAACCTGCACCCTTCCCCAGGGACTCTGGTTCAGTCCCCGGGGACTCTGGTCTCTGTCACTGTGCCACCTTTTCCTGAGTGCAGGTGCAGCTGCTGAAGGGTCTGGAGGAGGTGGTGACCGTGATTATTTACAACCAGTGCTTGAGTGCCAACCCATTTGCACTTCTAATTTGAGGGGTTATTCTTTGTGGATGTTGACTAATGAAACAAATTGGCATTCTCCTATTAAGTACCACTAATTAATTTTTCAGCAAATACTTGTGGCTTCTGGTACCAAAGTGCTGTGTTCAGCATTTTGGGGGAAACAGCGAGGGACCAGGAGCAGAGGAGTGAAGAGAGATGGGCCCCAGCCTGTAGGGTCAGTGGGAAGGGGGGCGGTGAGCTGGCTCAGGCAAGGCTCTGGTTCCCACGACCTTTTCATCATTTCCTGCATTTGATAAATGACAGAGGCAGCAAGGAGGTAAGGGCAGTGTTCACTGTGGGGAGCAGCTGGGAGGGGTCGCAGAGGCCCCGTGGACTCGAGCCCAGAGCAGTCAGAGAGAGGAAAGAGGACACATACACCTGCTAGTTTGAATGCCAGTGCTCAGAAGGTGACCTTGAAAATTGTAGCAGCAATGACCACGGGGTGCAAAAAAGAACTGTGTTTGCACCAAAAGGAGAGTGCACCGAGGACAGACTTTGAACAGTGTTGCATGTGATTGTGTGTGCACGTGTGTGCAGCGAGCAGTGCAAATATGTGTGCACCTGTGTGCAGGACTGCACGCGCATGTGTGCATGCCTGTGAATGCATGACTGTGCATGTGTGTGTGCACGCATGGGTGCACGTGCACCGCTGGTACTGTGGTTGTGGAGTGTGACAGAAATAGCAAATGATGCCATTAATAAATGAGGAGGAGCTTTTAAATTAGCAGCAGCCCAAGATTGGAGATTAATTTTGTAAATGTTTCCTAACAAGAAAAATGAAGCAAATAAATCCCGACAATTAGGAAGTAATGAAGACCTTGCCGAGCGAGCTCATCGCCAAAGGCGGAGGAGGGGATTTGCCACAGGTCTGCAGCAGATGTAAATCAGCCCAAAGAAAACTGCCGTGCTCACTTCTTGAACTCGTTTGTTGTCTCTGAGATGCCTTCAAGTATGAGTGGAAAAGCGCAATGCAGCAAGGTCTGCGGCCCTGTGGCCGGGGAGCAGCATCGAGCTGGATTCTCACCCCAGGGCCTTTGGCATCCTTTCTCTCCAGCACAGGTCCTGCTCTGGCTTCTGCACACAGCACTCTTTCACTTGCTCATCTTGCACTGCCATGTGCCACCTGGTGCTTACTCCTGGCTTTTCTTCCATGTTTGAGTCTTTGTTTTGTTAAATGCCTTGCTGACTGCAGTCATGCCGTGTGTTGCTTTGTGACCCCACCGCTTACAGTACTGATCATCACAGGTAACAACACCGCCTCCCGGGGGATTGGCATTCTGGTTTTGCAGATGAAGAGACTGAAGCACAGACAAATTAAGTGACTTGTGCAAGGCCACCGGCACAAGAAGTCTGGGCAGAGTTTTGAGGGGCCTGAGCTGGCTGCAACGTGCGGCCACGCAGGGTGCGGCTGTGTCTCCAAGCCCTGAGTGAAGGGCCGAGTGCCCCAGGCTCAGTGGATGAATGTAGACTGCAGGGATGTTGAGTGCCGAGCAGCCCGGAAAGATGAATGTTGCTTGTGACCTGGTTCCCCCATCTCTCACACTTACTTCCTGGGGCACGATGAACAGCGCCCTCTGCTGGGCACATCTTGGGGTGACCCAGCCCGGAAGCCTGCAGCTGCCTGGTAGTGAGCACTGAGGCTTCCTGGAGGTGGCTGTGTGCTGGGGTTGGGTTCGTGCCCAGCTTCGGTTGCTGGGGTCCTGTGAGGGTGGTGACTTCCACTGAGGTCACTGAGACTGAGACTTAGATGATAAACCTCCCATCTTCCCTGCTGATGGCTCTTGGCCCAGCAGTCAGAGAGACTCCGTCCCCCCTAGAAACATTAGACCTCAGGATTTCAGGTCCACTCCATGGAATTTAATTGGAATATATGAGGCATAGGGCTCTAAGATGAAGGCCTGGGCACCAGACTTTTAAAAAATTTACCAATTTACTTTAATTGACAAAATCCTGTATAGATAGTATATGACATATCTGCATATATTGTGGGCTGATTAGCATAGTTAACAGTTTTTGTGGTGAGAACATTTAAAATGTATGCTCAGCAATTTTCAAGTACATAATACCTTATTTTTTTTTTATAAATTTTTAAAAAATTTTTAACAGAAGGAAAGTAAGAAATTAAAGTAAAACATTTTCACAATAAGCCAATAGGAGAGTAACTAATCAGCACATTGCATATTATTATATTCACAGCAGTTGTTCAGGGTATAAGATATAGACATGAAACATTGTCCAGAAAATTATTAGCAGAAAACTTTCACCTCAGTGAATCAAGAAAAAGCAGCTATAGGACTATCTTTTTTGTTATGATTGCTCTATTATTTTCAAATAGACATTTCAAGTTAAAAATGAAATCTGAAGATGACCCTGTGAAAACTACTTTTCACTCAAAATTCTTTCTCTGTAACTATCTTAACTAATTTTTTATATACATAGATTTTCTTTCAGTTCATCACGCAAGTGCAACAATACGATGGTTACATATGTGTGACTTATTTAGTTCACTGAGAAGTGTATTTTCAATGCTCATCCATGTAAGAGTGAAAATGTCTAGTTTATTGTTCTTTATAGCTGAGTAGTATTCCATTATATAGAAATACCACATCTTGTTTGTCCATTCCTCAGTCTACCTTGTTATTTTTAATTAATTAATTTTTGGTTTTGGTTTTTTCTAGACAGGGTCTTGCTATGTAGTCCAAGCTGGCCTCAAACTTCCTGCCTCAGCCTTCTGAGTGCTGGGATTACAGGCATGTGCCACTATTCCCAGTTAAATTTTTATTTTTGATAGTCCCTGTTTGTGGCACGTAATGATCACATTCCTTGTGTGGAGTTGGTGCAAGTACCCAACACATCTTGAACCTAGTACATCTTCATTCTTTTCTTTTATCGCCTTCTCTTCCCCTCCTTCCATCTTTTGGTGTCCTTCCCTTTTGTAAAAGATCGGTCTCCCTGTTTCTTCTGGTCTATCTTCCCACTGCTATTACCAATAGCCCCCTGATGCACGCATAGTGCTTGGGCTCCTGCTGTCTCACTCATACTCTTCCTCTCACCAGCACCTCCCTACTTTCCTCCCCAGCCCCATAGCTGCTGTTCTACTCTCTGCTTCTATAAATGTGGCTTTCATGGATTCTCCTGTGTCTGTCTCATTTTGTTTAGCCTGATTCCCTCCAGATTTATCCATGTTGTCAAAAATGGCAAGATTTCCTTCCCTTTTATCGAGGCTGCAGAGTACTCCATTCCATACCTGTGCCACATTTTCTTTATCCACTTATTCCCTGGTGGTCACTTAGTTCTGTTTCTTCCTTTGGTGATTATGACCAGAGCTGTGGTGAACACAGTAGTACATGTGTCTCTCTGACACACTGAGGTCATTTGCTTTGGCATCTACCTAGGAGCAGGATTGCTGGATCTTATGGTGGCTCTATTTTTAATGTTTTTGAGGAAACTCCATATTGTTCTCCAGAATGGTTGTACCAATCTCCATTTTCACCAAAAGTGTGCAGGGATTCCCCTTTCTCCTCGTCCTCGCCTGCCTGTCTGATAGTGGCTCTTCTTACAGGAGTGAGGTGGTATCTCACTGGATTTTAACCTATATTTCCTTGATCATTAGTGATTCGAGCATGCTTTGTGTACCTGTTGGTTATCAGCAGGTCTTCTTTGGAGAAATGTCTATTCAGATCCTTTGTCTATTTTAAAAATGGATTTGTTTTCTTATTATTGAATTCCTTAGATGTTTTGGATACTAACCCTTTATCAGATACAGTGGTACCTTGGTTCACAAATTTAATTCTTTCCATGATTCTGGTTGCAGAATTCATTCCACAATTTTGGTCTCAAGCTGAATTGGACAAGAACTGGGTCAAATTCAACAGTTAGCTTCAATGTTGACCTTATGGGGAAATTTGATTTAGTTCTTGTCCAATTTGGTCTGTAACCAGAATCGTGGAAGGAATTAAGTTCATGAATGGAGGTCCTGCTATATATGGTTTGTGAATATTTTCTCTCATTCTGCAGACCGTCCCTTTACTCTATGGCTCATTTTTTTTGCTGTGCAGAAGCTTTTTAGTTGGGTCAAATCCCATTTGCCTATTTTTGCTTTTGTTGGTTGGGCTTTTGGTGTCTTATAAAAATTATTGCCCAAATCAATGTCATTAGACTTTTCCTTTAATGTTTTCTTCTAGTATATTCACAATTTTCAAGTCTTTTTTTTTTTTTTTTTTGTGGCACCGGGGATCGAGCTCACAACCTCGCGCCTGCCTGACAGGCACGTAAGCCGCTGAACCAAACTCCCGGTCCTGGTTTTTTGAGGCAGGGTCTCACTGTGTAGCTCAGGCCGGCCTTGCGCTCACGTTGTAGCCCAAGCCGGCCTCGAACTCACAACACTCCGCCTACCTCAGTCTCCTGAGTGCTGGGATTAAAGGCAATTTTCAAGTCTTGAATCCATTTTGAGATGATTTTTGTACATGGTGTGAGATAAGGGTCTGATTTCATTTTTTAAAAATTTTATTTTAAAGATAATAAATCCAACAAAACAGAACGGAATGAAGTCAATCAAAATAAAGCAGTAGAATTGGTACAGAACTTTAAAACAGGATACTAGGAAAACAATAGCTACTATAGTACATCTTGTTATCTTCACAGTAGTTGTCCATTCTATCAGGTATAGCAAAATCAAACCAAAAACCAAGCAGAATAAAACCAATCAAAACAGAATATTGAATAAAGTAAAACAGTGAGAACAATAGTGGACCTCAAAGACAGGACAGAAGGAAATCCCCCATATTTGCTACCTTGCATACTGTCATCCTCCCAAGAGATGTTCAGCCTGCTGTCCCCAGGCCTGCAAAATCAGCCAAACAATACAAGCGTTTAGTTGCTTTATGTACCATAGTTGCTATCAACTTAGCCAGTCCTCCGAACCAGCAGGTTGCTTATAGGAGGCGGCGGGTATTGATTCTCAGCCCACACACTGGTGAGGAGGCACTGACTTTTCTCTTCCTGGAACCTGTTGTGCTGCTTACCAGGAAGCCTGGCTAGTTGTCTTCTGGTTGGATCCTCCCAGACCCAGCATGGCAGGTTCTTGGGAGCTGATTTCATTTTGGATGTGGATATCTAGCTTCCCCAGTACCCTTTATGAAAGAGACAGTCTTTTTTTCCCCACCATGGGTTCTTGGCTAGCACCAGTCACTGATCATAAATGTGTGAATCTATTTCTGGGCTCTCCTGTCCTGCTGGACTGTGTGTTTGTTTCTGAGGCCTGGGCACCAGACTTCAGAAAACGGCTGGGCTGATTTAGGGTGCACCAGAGCGGGACCTGCTATGTCAGGGAACTTCATTGTGAAGTTCGTGTCTCGGCCAGTTTGGGCTGTGGTGACAGGACCAGGGCCTGGTGGGTCGGGTGTTTGGTGCAGGCTCTCCAAATCTGCAGAAGGCTGAGATTTGTCTTCCGCTTTTAGGGGGATACTAATGCAGCTCCACCCACATAGCCCTAATCACCTCCCAAGAACCCCACCACAAACACCATCACATGCAATTCAGGATGGGCACTCCAGGGAGACACAGCCGAGAGCGACTTTGTTCTGAACAGTTCATTATCCCCTGGGAACACAAGCACAGTTCCCCTAAACAGAAAGAGGACATGTTTTATGTCCCTTGGAGGTTTCCTGCCACTGCACGGAGGTGTGACTGTACAAGCCTCAGATCCACCTGGGGGTTGCGATTCTCATTCTCCACGAATAGCCGAGGAACTGAAGAGGCAGACTGGGTTTGAACGTGCCCATTCCACGTGGGCCCCGGGTCGAAGTGTGTCCCTAACGACACTCCATGAGCAGCCAGAACAGCACAGGGTGTGGACGAAGACAGTCAGCTCTGGTGTCTGAGGGGCGTGCAGTGCAGACCCCTGTGATGGGCTGTGCTGTGTCCACCAAATATCTGTGTGCTGAGTCCTCACCCCCAAAATCTCAGACCTGGTCAGTGCTTGCAGAGGGTCTTCAGGACGGTGAGTTAAACAGGGGCCAGGTAGGCGGACCCCGCTCCAGATGGACTTGGGTCTTCATAAGAAGAGAAACTGGACTTCCATCCTCCAGAGCCACAGGGAAAATCGCGTCTCTTGCGTATGGCACCCAGGCGGAGCACTTCGGTCCAGCAGCCCTAATACGGGAAGACAGCGTACCCTTCGGCTTTCCAAAGCGCACACATTGTCAACCAAACCCGAAAGGTCTGTGCGGGGACTTCGGCCACACGGCTGAGGGGTTCCAAATGTCGGAGAATTGGGTCTAAGGCGGTTTGTGGATTTTCTCCCCGAATTTACCAGGGTGGAGGGTTCTTCATACTGATGCAGGCAGCTTGGAAAGGAGGGCTGGGATGAGGGCTTTGCTTCAATTTAGAAACTGCATCTTGCCCAGAATGTTATCTAGTACAAGGAGTGGCCAGGGCTGGTGCGTGGGGGCCGTGGTGCAGGCAGTGGGCGCGCTGAGCAGACTCCCCGTGTTCCAAGAGCCGGGGTCACCAGTCCCTGGCAGCGGTAGTGTCCGTCGGCCCCGGGTCTGAGCCTGGAACCGCTGTCCCGGCTCGCCTATCCCAGAGGTGGACGGCAGAGGGCGCGCGCCACCGCTGAGCGCGCTGTGACTCCTGCGTGCTATATGAATAGGGGATTCTCAGAGCCACTTTCGAGCTGAGATCTGCAGGAAGGGAGGAAGGAGGACCTGCATCAACCCTCTCAGGTTATTGCAAAGTCTCTCGGTGGTGAGCAGCGATGTGCAAATGCGATGTGGGCGAAGAAGCTATTTTGTGGTTTTCCTTTCAAAGTGAAGGTGCCCCTAAAACCCCTTAGCTCTCGCGAGCAGGGGACCCGGCTCAGGGCACCGTCGCTGGGCCTCACGCCCGGCAGCCTCTGCATTGGAAATAGGGCCAAGAGCTGGGTCTCAAAGGCCCAGAACCCCCGCGGGTGATGCCAGTTTCTCGCCTGCCTCGGCCAGGGCCCGGGCACGGCTCTCACACAGGCCTGACAGAGCCCCAGGGACCCCAGGGCCGGCCAGCGGGGAGGGGAGCAAGCGGCTCACGTGCTGCACGGCGGGAGCCCTTCGTGGGCTGCGGGGGCCCTGCTGACGTGTCAGCCAGCCTGGCCGCGCTATTGCATGGGCTCAGATGCATCAGTGGGGCGTCTGAGAGACAAGGTTCCGCGCGCTCTTAGGGCTCTCTCCCCCATTGAAACTTTTACTTGTTTAGTTGGCAGCAAGAAAGATCTGGACTCACAATCCGGATGTTTTATAAGTTAATGAGAGAATTTACTCAGTTTATTTATTTATTTATTCTGAGACAGGGTCTCACTATGCAGTTCAGGCTGGTCTCGAACTCACAACGATCCTCCAGCCTCAGCCTGCCGAGTGCTGGGATTCGAGGTGTGCGCCACCACGCCTGGTTAATTTATTCAGTTCTTATAAAGGCCAACTTTTCTCAAGAGATTATCAGGTCAAAGTTATTGAGTTAATTATAACAAGGTTGGCAAGTAAATTCAAATTTATAGGGCAAATATCGTTCATCACGCTGAAGAAAACAGGCGTGACCTTCATGGCACACATCCTACACATTCCGTTCCTAGAACAAACATGTAAGGGGCTCTTGAGCTGATGCAGGTTTAAGGTTATGGGGAGGGATTGAGGACAGACTGGAGCTGGAGGCTGTGTGGCTTAGAGTACGGAATCATATGTAGCAAACACAAGGCAATGTAAATTTAATCTTACAGGGAACTGCTCCTTGGCAGAGAATATATTTTGTTCCTCTACATTCGGCGTTGAGCTTCCAGAGCTGTGTTTGAGGGGTTGGTAGATTTTTCAGCATAATGCGCAAGTCACATCCTCTTAGATGATTTTTCCTACAAACCACAAGTAAAAGAAGAGCAAATAAAACTCAAAGTAAGTAGAAGAAGACGGGTGCTAAAGATAGTGACAGAAATCCATGAGAAAGATGGCAGATAAATTGTAGAAAAAAATCAGTGAAACCAAAAACTCACTCTTGGAGAGACCCACAGAATTAATAAATCTTTTGTGAGACTGACTGGGGAGTAAAGAGAACGGACCCAAACCCCACCAGCAGGAGTGAGAAGAGAATATCCAACATGTTCAGCAGTCATTAAAGAGGCAATAGGAGGCTGTTATGAACACCTATGCTGAAAGATCCCAAAAATTTAGATAAAATGGATAGAAACAAACAGTGGAAACTTAACTGGAAGAAATATTGCATATCTGTGTATCAATGAAAATTTTGAATTGGTATTTAAAATTCTGCACATAAGCCAGGCATGGTGGTGCAAGCCTTTAATCCCAGCATTTGGGAGGCTGAGGCAAGAGAATTGTCGTGAGTTCGAGACCAGCCTGGGCTACAAAGTGAGTTCAAAGCCAGCCTGAACTGCATAGTGAGACCCTGTCTCAAAAACTAGGACCTGGGATTTAGCTCAGTGGTGTAAGCGCTTGCCTGGTAGGTGCGAGGTTATGAGTTTGATCCCCAGTACCAAAACCAAAACAAAACAAAACAACCCCCCAAAACCCAAAACAAAACCCCAAAAACTCCAAACAAGCAAACAAAAAGGTATAGTTTCACCTGCCAAAATGTAAGGAAGATGTGACACTGGTGCCACACAAACTCAGAAGACAGAAGCAGGGGGACACTAACAGTTCCCCTCTAAGTGGGCAGTGCACAGGACCTGCCCTCAAAAAAGACACCACAAGAAGTAAAACTATTATAAACAACCAAGTTAGGTAGAAATATTTTAGGCAGCCAGACAGGGCCAGGCCCTCAAGCGAGTCAGTGCAGAGGAGGAGAACACGGGGCAACTGCAGCTGGAGGTGCAGCTGTCGAAGGCCAGTTCTCAGGATAAGATGGAATGAGCAGGCCTGCGTGCCTCCCCCAGGGAATATGCAATAAATTAAAGATTGTACTATAATTGATGCCAGCTGGTCCAATAAAATCTACATAGACATCAGTCACCCGTGTGGGTGACCAGGACCTCCTGACCCATTCCTCCCTAAAAAGCTCTGTACTCTTCCCACATACACTTGCTACATGACCTGCTTCCCCATTGGATCAATATTACGTAAGCAGCTATACTTGTAATCTTATTAGTTAATCATAGTTTTGTTTGTTTGTTATTTTAGACAGGGATTTGCTGTGTAGTTCAGGCTGGCCTTGAGTTCACCATATCCTTGAACTTGTGGCAATCCTTCTGCCTCAGCCTCCTGAGTGTGGGGATTACAGGCCTGTACTGTCATGCTGGCTATGGTTGATCATAGTTTTGACCCACATTATACCCACCTGTGATTTTGTAACCACCTTGTGATTTGGCTCTATAAAACTTCCTCTGTGAAGTAGGGCTCATGGCAGCCCACTTTTGGGTCCCCTCCTGTCTCTCGGGAGTTACCTCTCTCAATAATGTTTCCTACTGTTAACCTCTGTTGTTCCTTATAATTCATTCTTCAATTTGGGAAATGTGAACTTTACATATCTGACAGGTAGCAAATTGGGAATTACACTTATTTCCCTTATATCAAAACTATCAATCAGGTTCACTAGTGTGTTGCACTAGTTCAAGTCTAACAGTGTGTAAAGATGCAGAGCAGATGACCATGGTGGGTCATCTCAGGGTATTGACCTGACCGTGGCAAGGGAAAGTTAGGTGCTGAAACTTGATGTCTCAATGTGTCTGGAGTGTGCCTGGATTAGCCTGGTTCAGTGGCCCAAGTAAAGATTGCCAGCAGGGGCCAGGCAGCCTGAGTCCCACCAGGCCAGGGACAGAATAGAAAGTCAGAGGAAAGGTAAACTCACTCTGCTTTGGAGCCAAGACATCCACTTTCTCCTGGCTTCAGACATCAATGCTGCCTTCTCCTAGGCCTGTAGACTCGAATTGGAGCAGTTGCTGCCCTAGGTCTTCAGTTTGCACGTAGCAGCATGTGGGGTATCTCAGCCTCCAAGGTGAGAGTATTCCCATAATCAATGTCCTTCTGTCTGTCTGTCTGTCTATCATCTATACCTATCCATCTCTATTAGTCATGTATATCTATATTCACCTATATCTACTTTTATCTATCTATCCACCTATCATGTCTGTCGTATCTATCATCTCTATCTATCCATCTCTATCTATCACCAATATCTATATCTATCTATTCATCCATCTATATCTATCATTTACCGATCCTCTATGCATTTATATTTGGCTTGGACCTGGTTTCCACCCTTGATCAAGCATCGATGACCAGAGAGCCAGGAGTTCTGGTCCAGTCACAGCTGTGTGATAGGAAAGAACAGGGTGTCCCAACACAGATCACAGTGGAAAGTACTGGTTTTTCCAATTGTGTTTATCCTGGATGCAGGCTCCATCTGTGCTGAGACTGCTGTCTTCCTCCTGCTGCTGCCGCTGGTGCAGAAAAGAGCCTGCTGCACCACCCCTCCAACAGGCTCCGCTTCCTAGCAGCATCTGAGGTTGAGTGCCCCAGGTTTCCGCCAGGTGGGAAGGGGGCCCAGCAGGGGCCACACAGTCACCACATCTGCCCACGACCAGGGGCTGAGGAGACACAGAGGGCCGCCTCCCTTGTCATCCATCCTCTACACCTACGAGATGTCACGGAACTTTACGAGTGCTAAATCAGTTTTATTGGCCATATGATTTGATTGATCTTGTTAGACCTGACAAGAAATCAATTGGGAAAAAAAATATATGGACCTTCCCGGAATATGCTCTCTACCGTAAGGTAAAAGGACGACCAGATGAGCACAGAGGAAGATCCACAATGCTGCCATGGTAAAATATCGCTGAAGGAGCCCTGTGCAAATGCTCTTCTCTGACCTTCAAAGGAAGTGTAGAGGAGACAGAGGAAATGGACTCCCTGGATTCACGGATGCCCCCTGCAGGGGACTCCAGAGCTCCAGGTTGCCTGCGGCCTCTACCACAAGCCCTGCAGAGGCAAGTCACGGTCCCAGAGGTCACGAGAGGACACGAGAGGTCATGAGAGGACATGAGGGAGGGAGCAATGTCAGCATCCACTGTCTGCCCGCTGTGGTTAGAAGAGGAAGGCCCCCGCAGACTGGCACCCTGCAGGCTCTGCCCTTCTCTGGCTGTGTGACCTTGAACCAGTAGCTTTCCGCTCTGGCCCTTACCATGCGGAACAGGAGCCGTGAGGTGAACTGCGACAGGCGCTGTGCGGCTTGTCATGAAGCAGCGTGTGCAGGGCAACCGCATGGCCAGACACCCACAGGCCCACCACACTGCTTCCTCCCATTCTCCCTTCCTTCTTTCCACCACCCATCCTGCAGGGAAACCCCATGTGGGCTCGAGTCTCATGATGAGAGGGACGCAGAAAGGACCAGAAACACAAATGCCCTCCCCGGCTCTACCTAGCAGTAAAGGTGCACAGTGTTGTTCAAAATAGCCTTTCGTGAAGTTAACTTTGAGGCTTGCATTCCTTAGTGACCACCTCCCATTGGTGGCCTCTTCTGCACACCTCACAGCTACCTGGCAGGGCCTGGATTCAATATGGATTTAGGCTCCAGGGTTCAAAACCCAGGTGCCTGTCTTCCAGGGCCTTGTGGCATACAACTGTCACCTGTGATGAGGGGCACCTATTGCATGCATCCTGAAGGCACAGGCGTGTCCATGGTGTAGTGAGCTCCCCATCAGCCTGAGGACTGGGAAAGTGGGTCTCTATGTTCCAGGAGACCCGCTTGCATCGCAGGTGCAGTCACTGTTGGCGAAAGGACAGGGAGTCACCTGTCCCCAACCCACACCAGGCCTCTGTCGACCCCAGGGAGGAAGGCAGACACTGGCACACAGTAGATTTCCTCTCCAGCAGCTGTGCCCACAACAAAGGCATTCTTCACAGGGTGACAATACATTCTGGCCGAGGGGTGGCCACTGATTCGGCGTGCTGGTGCTTGGGCCTCAATCAGTCACCCTGTGTCAGGGTGCGGAGTGATCCTTAAGGCCCTGCGGAGGCTGGTCTGGTCCAGCAGGTGATGTATTGCAGTTGGGCTGATGAACCCGGTTTAGCGGGTGATCTATTCCTCCTTCCAGCCAGTAATTATGCTTTAATGTGTGATATATCCTCCTCTGGACGCAGGGTGCTCAATCCCCCATCACTGGGTATTTACTTGCCTGTGTTATGTATGCACACGGCTGTTAATATACATTTCTGTGTTAAATGCATCCACTTCACCACGCCGTATATCCCTGGCTCTTTCTGAAGTTCAGGCCTGAATGGAGCCTCGTAAAACGCCACTTCATTAAGAATCAACAGGAAGAAGCCAACCAGAGAGATTTTTTATTGATGACAGTTGAACAGAGAAATATCAAGTTCACTTATCACTCCTCACAGGGGAACGAGACAATGAAATCTTTATTGGAAAATTCTGTGTGTCAGGAACGCACTTCATCTTGTCGGAGGAAGTACCGCCGGGAAAATATACGGCCTGATATGAATAATCGCCCTTAGACGAGCCCTAACCAAACACGCAGGCTCAGCGCTTTGCAGGGCGCTGTGTCAAGCGGCTTTGACGTTTGCACTCCTTGGTGGCTTCGTTCCATCCACCGGACATTCCAGGCCCTTCCCAACGCCCTCCGACAGCGCTCAGCGTAAACCCCTGGACTCCCCTATTGCCCCATCCCAGCTGCGCTGTGCCCGCCAAGTGAGGCACCTGTTAGCAGGAACCCGGCCAGGGAGGGGGCAGAGAAGGGGCGGAGCATTGACGCAGGCTCCAAAGACTCACGCCCAGCCTCATAGGGAGCCTGGGTGACACCTAAAGGCCTTCTCCTGGTTGCAATAAGCTGTCAGAGGTGACTGCCCCGCGGAGAGGGAGTCAGTCTTCGGGTCAACGTGACCTGTCGCCGAGACAAATCCTAACAGCCCCTGACCCCCACTGCTGCATTGTGGTCTGAGAAGGGGATCTCAGTGGCACCTCTCTGTGTCTCCTCAAACTGCATGCGACTGCCACTGGCTCTTGTAAGGCTCCTACAGGATCTCCAGTGGTTCCTGTTTCACTGAAGTTCATGATTTGCGAAAAAACCATGAATACCCTCACGGGAAGGACTTAGGTCAAGGTCAATCAAAGCAGTGAAGGCTGTGGATATAGCTCAGTGGCACAGCACCTGCTGGCAGGCACAAAGTCCTGAGTTCGATTCCTGGTACCAAAAAAACCCCAAAAAACAAAAAACAAACAAACAAAAAAAAACAAAACAAGCAGTGAAGTCCAGAAGACAGGTCTCTGGCACCCTGTTTTCCTTCCCTGGACACACGTCACTTCCGCTCCCAGCCCTTGACCAGACTCCATCGCCCCTGTGGCCCTGGCAAGATCTTCTTCCACAAAGCCAGGGTAGGAAAAAGATGGGGATAGTGAACCCCAGCATGACACACACTGGCTTCAAATAAAGCACTCATTGCCTCTGCTGAGCTGTATTTCTAAAGTCAGCCTTTTATGAACTGAACTTCCAGGTCCCTGGAGGGACAGGACTCTGTTGTTTAAATCATCAATCCCAAGCATGCTGATCATTGGAGGCGATCTGAGGTGAACCTCTGAAGTTACAGGGTGGGGCCCAGAGATGATCATTTTTAAAGGGTCAGGTGACTCTGTCAACCAGCCATGTTGGAGGCTACAGCTTAATTGCCAAGAAATTTCTAAGGAAATGGAAATTCCAAGAATTGATGCTCCCTAATTCCAATGACCTGTAACGCAGACTCCCAAACTGAGAGTTCCATATTTTTACTGAGAATTTAAAATGATTACAAGGGATCTACAAATCTGCACACTAACCCAGCATTGATCAAATACCAAATAGCTTGTATTGACTGTGCATATGATTTGGAAATGTGTATGATGCTGCTGTTGTTTATAAAATATGGATTCACTAGGCACATTCCTAAGATGTAGCACAGTTTGGGTGCAATTGTGAATTGTCTCAAGATGGACCCCAGACCCCATGGGTAGCACACTGGGGGCAATGGAGGCTCCTGAAGGGTCCACTAAAAAAGGTGGTCCCTTTGGGGGCCACAGGGAAGCTCACACTGAAGGCCAGCCAGAAGGGAAAGGGAGGCGCTGTCACCAGACCCAGCCAGGGCAGACACAGCTGCACAGTCACAGGCACTCTGTCATTGTTTGTGTGTTTGTTTGTTTGTTTTGCTCTTGTTAGGACAAAAATATCTGGCTCTCAAAATTAGGGAAGGAAAGGTTTATTTAGCTTACAGTGTTTGAAGGTTTTAGTCTAAATTTAGCTGGTTTTAAGGCAGGTTGGCATGGCTGAGAGTCAACTGTTCCTGGCAGCCACAAGAGACGAGCAAAAAGGGCAAAAGGGGAAAAGCACGCCTCCTTCCCTCCCTTATGTAGTATGTCAGCTACCTGCCCCAGGCGGGTGCACCACTCACATGGCCAGTTCCAACACTAGACAATGAACCAATCACAAATGCTAGACTCAGCCTCCATCGAAAGGCCCACCCCCATGATCACAGAAGGTTTTGGAGGGACGTCCAAACATAAACCGTAACATTGCATCCCTGGCCCCCTAAAGACTTATGTACCTCTTTTATGTAAAAGACATTTAGTCTATCTCTGACGTCAAAGTCTAAACAGTTTTAGCATTGCTGAAAAGTTTAAATCTCAAGTCTCTTTTGAGATTTAAGGAAAACTCTTTGCTGTAACCCCCTGTACAAATGAAAACAAAGTTAAACACTTTTAACATTTAATGACACAAGATAAACATTATGATTTTCAAGGGTACAAACAGAGATATAAAAGAATGGGACCAAAGGAAATCTAAAATCCAGCAAGGGCAAACATTAAGTCTTGTAATTTTATGTTTAGCATCTGAAGCAATTGATCGTGAGCTCTAAAAGTCTTGGGTGACTCTACTCCCACGGCACTTTTGGTGATTGTAACTTTCCCAGCTTTTTTTGGGGGGGAGGGGGCTGGCTTTTTTTTGTTGTTGTTTGTTTGTTTCTTTTGTTTTTGTTTGTTTGTTTGGTTTTTTGCAGGGTTTTTTTTAGGTGATTTATATTCTTGACTTTTTTAAACTTTTGGGTTTTTTATTACACCTATGGCTTTACACTCACAGCTTTATATATTACCTTCTTAGGGGCACACTGCCTGGTTTCTTGGGCCTTTTGAAATTGGGGTGGAAGCCTTTTTAATCTCAGAACTCTTGCATTTTGTATGTACCTAAAATCAGTACCACATGGATGATGTTGAGGTTTGCTTCCAGTTGGAGCAGTAGCCAGGTTTTTGTTTTGTTTTGTTTTGTTTTGGCTGTAGGGGTTGAGTGCCTGGATTGCTGGGCACTCTGAACCTGATTGTAAGGAACAAGTTTCCTATGCCACCGCCATTTTGGAAAGTGGCATAGCCACCACAGTTTTGGAACCTCATGTGGCCTCCACAACCATTTTGGAACATGGAGCTCTGCAACTTTTTTTTTTTTTTTTAAAGCAAAGTCTTTTAATTTTGCAGTTTTGAGGCTGCAAAGCATGGAGATTCTTTGCTGCTTGTGATGCCCTCAGGCCATCTTTTATATTTTCCTGGGATTTTTTTAGCAATTGAGATCTCTTTAGCTCTATCTTTGTACTCTACAGCTGTACTGAAGCTGTCGTTTGACCAGATTCACAATGTTTTAAATTCTCCTGCTGGGCTCTTTGCTCTTGATTTGTAACATAAATCTGGCTAAAATTCCCAAAGGTAGCCATGGCACCACTTCAACATTAGACTGCCTTGAAAATTTTTCTACCAGATTAGTTAGTCTACTGCCTTTAATCTCAGTAGTCTCTGGACAGGAGCAAAATGCAGTCAAACTTTCTGCCACACCATAACACATCATGTGGAGTCCTTCTTTCCAGCAGAAACTTCTCATGCCTGGTCTTTACCAGCAGGATTTTTATCAACCTTATGGTCTCCTGAGCTCTGACCAGAATCTCCCATGCAGAACAGCCTAAGGTGTTTTAGCTCAACTTCCTTAGGTGACATCTCTGAACCTTTTTAAACTCTTCTCACAAGCCATTTTTAAAGGTTCTTGAACCACATGGTCAGGTATACTCACAGCAACAACCCAACTCATGGTACCAAATTCTGTCTTGGTTATTTTTTTTTTTGTTGTTGTTTTTGTTGGGACAAAATATCCAACCCTCAAAATCAGAGAAGAAAAGCTTAATTTGGCTTACAGTTTTTGGACATTTTAGTCTATATTGAACTTGTTTTAAGGAAGCATGGTGTGGCTGAGGGACAATCATTCATGGCAGCCACAAGTGACAAAAACAAAAAAAGGGGGGAAAAAAGCACACCTCTTCCCCTCCCTTACATTATATGTCAGCTACCCATCCCTGGACAGGTGCAGCACTCACATCACCAATTCCAGCACTAGGAAACAAACCAATTACAAACACTAGACTCAACTGTCCTCAAAGGGTGTGAATGCATGAGGCTTCAAAGAAACATTTAAACAAACCACAGCATGATCTCATCAGAAATGGGGGCTGGACTTTGTCAAATGTCCTTTCTGCCTCTGTTGACATGACTATATGGGATTTTCCTGTTTTAATTTGTAAATGTGTTGAATTGCATTGATTTAATATCTAATCAATTTCATGATTGCAGTATTAGACAGGATTATCCAGAGAAACAACCATTAGATAAATCATAGATAGGTAGATACATGTAGGTAGATGATAGCTACATATAAAGATGACAACTCCGTCACTTGCTGTCAGCATTGAGAGGCTTTCTAGAAACTTTAGTGGCTGCCTAGCCTGAGGGTTTCTGGTTACCACAAAGGTATTTCCTATGGTCTGCATTTGTGCAATTTTGAATATTTTAGACATTCCTGTGGTCTCTCCAGTCTACTCTCGAGGATGGCCAGCTGGTGAATCCTGTTTGAGTTCAACCCTCCAAACTTTCAGAAGTGAGATGACTTCCCAAGGCCACATGGCCAGGCTCTATCATGGCTGGGGCCAGAACCAAGTCTTTCCTGACTTCCAGGAAAGGCACACATGGACCATGAGCCCTGAGAAGAAGTCTCTGCTGAAGACACTGAAGCTAGATACATTGATTTAAATGTACATTGGTCAGTGCTGGAAATAGAGCATTCCCAAGATGAACACTGTGTTCTCAGGGACCTCACAGTCTAGTGGAGAGGAGCATCATGCTAAATGTTATTCTGTTCTGTTCTGTTCCATTCTATTCTATTCATGAATGTTTTGAAGAAAAATAGAGAAAAGTACATGTGATATGTCTTCTGTCCTAGGGTCTCAGCTGTGGGTGGGCATGAGGGTGGCAGGTATAGTGGCCTTCTGCAGAGGACATGGTGCCACAGACCTGATGAGGAGCCAGCTCTGAGGGTCAAGGAGCAGCTGGATGGGTGGAGTGGCCAGAGAGAGTTGGAGGAGCAGCAGGTGGGTGCAGAGCTACACAGTAGGCAGCAGTATTGCTGGCCAATACTTGTACCACAGGGTACTGCCGGCCAATACCACAGGGTATTGGGTCAAGGCCAAGGCAGAAGCTCCTTTTCCAAGAGGTTGGAGAAGCTGCTGGAGGCAGCTGCACAGAAGCATGAACTTGCCTTCCACCACTCCAGCGATGGAGAAGCTCTGGCAGCTGGTGTGGAGACCCAGACAGATCTGGGAGCCTGGGACCTGGGGTCGCCCCTGCAGGTGTAGGCGGAGACAGCAGGTGACAGAGTGGGTGTGAGTGGTGTGGCCTTGTCAAGGTCTCCTGGAGCCTCACAGCATCCATTGGCATCTTACAGCTCCCAGAAGCCTCTCATAAGACAACATAAATAACCGAACCCTTGCTGTGCTTCATTGAACCTAGCACCGCCCAGTGGAGGAATCCTCTTTCCTTATATGACTTTTGCAGGATGAATTTCTGGGAACCAGAGTTTGGAAAACACTGCTCATCACTCTGCCCTATGCCATCAGATCCTCGGGTCAGTGGGGAAAGCTGTGACTGAAGGATGTAGGAGGCACTTTGACCAAGCTCCATCTCTTCTCCAGCGGACATAGCTGAGGCCATTCAGGAACATACAGGAACCCATATACCCCCTGAGTGTGCCCAGTGCCATCCCCTCTCCACCTGTGTCTGGGACATGGATTTGAAGAGCCCATGCGGATTGTCTGCTCTGTTTTTCTGATGATGGAGGAGGTGGTTTGTGGGTATCCACATTCCCTGTGGGGTTCTTGGGCTCAGGGCTGTTCCTTCTCAGTCCTTCTACCCCCTTTTGCTCTTCCTGAAGCTGCAGGTGAATAACAGGACAGCAATATTTAGAAAGGTGTCACTGGGCTAAGACCTACGCACTTTCCTCTCTCAAATCACCGGCTTGTACCTGCCTCACCTTCTGGACCAACCTGGCTGTTTTCTGGAATCTGTGAAAGTTGCTAAGTCAAAGGTTGCATTGGGAAATTTCAAAGAGATTCTGATTTTACAGCTCTGAGGCCAATAAAGGTGGGGCAGAGCAGCTCCTAGCGCTGGTGCCTGGGGATGTGGGGAGGCTGCTGCCCGTTTCCGCATGGGGTGAGACAGAGGTCCCTAAGGGTTTGCTCCAGAGGTCTTTATGCTCCCACACGTGGAGGGAGTAACATGAAGTCTTCTTTAGCGCAGCACTTGGGTGGATGTCTGCACCTTCATTGGCACTGATGACCAGAGTCCCACAAACGTACCCAGGCTTCCCGGGTCACTTCACAGTGTGATCGGGGGCAGGAGTTTCACTTTTGGCCACAGCTGCCCTGCCCATGAAGACTGGGCTGTCTGCAGCCTCCTGTGTCCTTTGTCCTGTGCCCAGTCTGCCTGTTGTGATCCTGCATGCCCAATTCTTTTAGGGTGTCCCCCTTGCCGGGGATGATGTCACCTGGCTATCTCCCCTTTGATAGGTGCCTGTGAAACTTGGCAGTTGTTCCTGAGAGGTGCTTGGCACTGCCAGCTGCTTTGTACCACCCAGGGCTGGGGCATGGTTAGACCTGTGTTTATCTTTTTGTGCTCTTTCATCTCCCCTTTGCCCAAGGCTTAGCTGAACCATTCAGAAGAAGTCAGGAGGAAAAATTCACACCCTCAAGCAGAACAACAGACAGAAAATTTGTGCAAGCAGGAGAATCCCATAAGTTCTCTGACAGATGAGACATGTTCATTCATCAATCACTTTAATTGATAAATAACCAAGAGTCTTTGAAGACTAACAGCAGTGAAATATGTACATAGCAACAACCTCGAGCAATGCCGTGTAATAAGTAGGTATGCTTTTTGTTGTCAACAGAGTGCAGTTCTGTGACTTCCTACACCAGGCTCAGGGCTATGCTACCATTAAAGTTCTCCCTGGCAGCATTGCTTCCTGTGGGACACGGAGTATCTTCAGGTGATGGGGCACCTGGGCCCCAGCCTGGGACCCATGAGTGTCCCTACAGGGAAGCTTTCAGCTTCTACTTCATGATTTTCCATGCAAGCCTGGCTGGGTGAGATGGAACTTGGGGTGGGGTGACAGTGCCCACCTGGCATGGGGAGTGGCATCAGACCTCTCAATGAGAGTAACACCCAAGGCGAGTGGCACTGGGCAGAGGGAAGGAGCTCATCACACCGCAGGCTTCGTGCAACTTGAAGGCTTTTCTGAATGTAGAGACTCCATACACACGCCTGTCAGATGTTCGAAGTTTCATTCCTTCCATGATAAGATGCGTTTTCCCAGGTGCTGGGCTTGCCCTCTCATGGGGGCTGCTCAGGGCATTTGTGGAACAGGGGAGCTGTCACCTGCACCTGACAGCAGCACTGTGTGTGCCACCAGGACTGCGCGGGACTGGAGGCACCAATTCCTCCTCAACACACAGGTGCCCTGAGGCAATGGGGAGGCACCGGCCCAACTGCTGGGCCTGACCTCTTAACCCTGCCCCTCACCTGCCACCCCACCTGGCACTCCTGTAAGTAACCTCAGGGAATTTTGGAGTACACACCCCACCTTTCCTGAGATGCTATACTGATTTTGATCAGCTACTGTGCTAAGTAACTTTGGAGTTACTCAGTGGTAGGCGATTTTCCTGTGACACACTGGCTTCAGGAGCCAGCTCTAATCAGCAGTGTTTCCCCTTTACTCCAGCCCAGTGTGCCTCTTGGGCCTGGCCGAGGTGCTCACTCCTGCTTTGTGCAGCTCTGTGGCTGTGGCACAGCTTGGTGGGATCACATTTGTGAAGAAGGAGGTGGCTGGAGGGGACCTGGCAGGGTGGGTGGGGGCCACTTGAGAAGCTGGCCAGCTGCTGGGCACCCCTGGACACCCAGGCAGAGTGGATAGCTCTATCTGGAGATAGGATGGGTGGAATGGGCTGTTGTCCTGATAGCAGGCTCTGCTGGAGGAAGAGGGACAGGGAGACAATCAGGACAGGGGGCGGGGACAGGGTGGCTTGAGGAGGGGCTGCACCAGTGCAAGGAAGGGACACCAGAGCGAGGGCTTGAAGCATGCTGGGCAGGCGTTTCTGGGATGCAGCACACTGGGGCCGCTCTGAGTGCCTGAAGTAGGAACCTCATGAATACTTCCCATCTACTGGAATAATGTCATTTGTTCTGTCCCCAAGGAAAGAGCGTTATTCGGTGTTCTGAGATGGGGAGGGAAGGGACAGGAGGGCCATGTGAGCCTCTGATCATCAACATGAAAGGCGAGGTCAAAGCGGGTGGTGGCGGGGGGATCTGGAGATGCAGAGTGCAGAAAGGAGATCAGAGCCTGCTGATAGTTGGGGAATAACAAAATATGGAATGACTGTAATTTCAGCAGAACAGGAGGTCCTAGGCATGCACTCTCAGAGCCTGGGGTTCAGAAGCAGGTGGGGAGGACACCCCCAGCTATTATTAAAGAGCTGCACCTGGCTCAGGGCACGCTTTCCTACAGAGCAGAACCCAAGATCCCCAGCCAGAGGTGCAGTTCATGGTGGGCAGCTTCTTCTCCAGTTCCTGCATCCCCTTTTGTCCGAGCACCCCCTTCCCGGGTGTCACAACTGGTGACTTTGCCATAACCGTAATACATCAGTGAGTGTGACAGGCAGCTGGACCATGGTCTCTTCAGCTTCCTGCTCCTCTCTGGGGCTGAGTCTGCACTGTCCACTGCCCTGTCCCCTCTGGGCCTGAGTGATCGACTGCTCCATGGTTGGGAATCGATGAAGGCAGCTGTGCTGGGGACTGGCCAGGACCGCTGGGCTGGGGAGCAGAGTGCCAGATGTGCGAGCTGCCTGAGCAGAAGGAAGGTTGGGGATGGTCTCACCCACCTCAAAGACACCCAGCGGGGAGCCAGGCTGCAGCCCTGGCTTTATTTTTCTGTGGGCACCATTGTCAGTGGTGTCAGGAAACCCGGAGGTAAGTTTTGTATCTAATTAAAAAATTTTTTTTTAATTTTAAAGAGTATATAACAGAATAAAACCAGTCAAAACAAACCAGTGTAAATGATACAAGACTTCAAAACATTATGAAATCAACAGTAGTTACCATAATGTCTTTTGATGTCTTCAAAATAGCTGCAGATAACTTCGGACATACTAAAAATCAAACAGAACAGAATAGAATAGAAACAATAAAAATAAAACAATGAACGTGATAAAGGATTTCAAAACAAGTCAACAGTAAATCCAAAGTTGCTACCATAATATATCTTGCTATCCTTGAAATGCCATGGGATTTAACATAAGCAAACAAAAGAGAATAAAACCCAACTCAACAAAACAATGGAAATGGTATAGGACCTCAAAACAAGACTACAGGGAATCAGTGATGGCTGCAACCCTCAGAAGGAGATCCCCCTAGATGTCACACTGTGTACTGATATCCTCTGAACCTATGATCAGACCACTGGCCCTAGACCTGCCATGTTAGTGAAACACCAAAGCACCACAGACATCCAATTGTATTTCACCTTGATAGCTATCATCACAGCCTGTGTTTCTCTGAATAAGCTGGTTGCCTGCAGGGTGGTGGGAAGTGGGGGATTGATACTTCTTGTTTGCTAGCCCACATGCCAGAATGGGCTGGGGTTTGGCTGTTCCTAGTCTGGTCATAGCCCATGCATGGCACTGGTTCCCAGACTGAGATTTTTTGCTGCTGCAGTCATTGTTTTCTCTAACCCTGGTCCATGAGTGGCACTGACTCACAGGGAGAGGCTTGTGTCTCATTGTTCCCAGTCTGCCAGAGGCCCACACATGGCACTGGTTCCCAGACTGGGCTTGTTTACTGCTGTGGCCTTTGTTCTCTCTAACCCAGGTCTGCAAATGGCCTGTCTAATTTTTTTAATAAAAACTTTTGAACATTCACAAAAGTTATTTAAACAAAGTGAAATATTCTTGACTGCCTAGTATATATAAAGCCATATAAATATTTCTATGTATAAACAAATTTTTCTAGTAATATTCAAACATTCATAGATTATACACTGTATGATGAATTTAAACAATTTTTTCGTAAGTCATGGATGTACTTTATTGTCACTTAGGTAACTGTGTCATAGTTCTTATTAGTTTATATTTTAATTGATCTATTTTATTTTAATTTTTGAGACAGGATCACCCTATGTTGCCTAGACTGGCCTTGAATTTGTGATCCCCCTGCCTTAGCCTCCCAGTAAGTGGGACTACAGGAGTACAACATGATGTTTGGCTCATGATTTTTATTTCTAAATTTATTTTTCTTTATATTCTAAAGACCATTTATATTTAAACCTTTTATAAGGTTTCAAAGTTTCAGGTAGATAGGAGAAATAAATTAAGGGGACCTACTGTACAACATGGTGACTTCAGTTAATATGAGTGTATTATGTATTTGATAATTGCTAGAAAGTAGACTTTATTTATTTTTATTTATTTATTTATGTATTTATTTTTGAGACAGGATTTCAATATGTTGTTCAGGCTGAGTTTAAATGCACTATGGAGCACAGGCTGGCTTCGAACTCATTGCAGTCCTCCTGCCTCAGCTTCCTGAGATTACTGGGATTACAGGCATGTGTCACCACAGCTGACTCAGAAAAGTGAATTTTATTTTTTATTAGTGCCTGTTCACAAGCCATAACAATCACATAACACACTTCTTTTTTCATCCTTCTTTCTTCCCCTTTCCTTTTTTTCTACCCTTCTCTGTTGCAAGAGATCTATCTCCCCGTTTCCTCTTATCTATCTTTTGTTTTGCTCTTTCATTTATTTATACTTTGGGCTTCTTTTATAAGAGAGTAGTTTTGGTTTTTTTTTTTTTTTTGAGACAGGGTCTTGTTATGTAACCAGGCTAGCCTCAATCTCACAGTGATCTTCCTGACTCAGCCTTCAGATTCCTGGGATTATAGGTGTGTACCACTGCAGCCAGCAAAGAGAATAGATTTTAAATGTTCTCACCCCCAAAATGACATATGAGGTGGTATAGATGTTAAACAGGACACCTAGTCATTTCACAACATGCACATATCCCAAATCATCATAAATATAGACCACTGTTATTTACAAATGGTAATAATTAAATCACATGTAAAGCTGCTAGCTTCTCTCCCTCTCCAGTTTTAGTGAAGTGTGTAAAATGCTGCACATCACCAATGTGTATAAGTTGTGAGTTCTGATACACGTGTATATTTGTGTTCCCATCACTGTGACTATAATACCATTCTTAAGCTTAAGTTTTCCAGTTAGATTATTTTTTCTTCCTCCCTCATGGAGTAGCTTTGCCATTTCAGACTTCAACGACAGCTGTGTGTAAAAGGCACTATAAACTTTTTTGTTTTGGCTATCAGCACTCTTACTCATAAGACTGTCTTTATCTTGCCATTGTTTTCTTTTTCTTTTTTTTATTTTAAAGAGAATAAAACCAAACCAAACAGAACAAAGCAGATCAGAACAGAACAACACAAACAACACGGGACTTCAAAAGAAGACAACAGGAAATCAACAGTGGCTACCATAATGTCTCTTGTTTTCTTTGAAATAGTTGTCCATCCTTTCACACACAATAAATTCAAACAAGGCAACCAGTGCAGACTCCAGGGAGAGAAAGATGTGCCTCTTGAGAACCTGCACCACTGGGTCAGAGAGGCTCTGACCAGAAGAAAACTAGCCTGCCTTCCTGGTGACTGCGAGACCAGCATGGACTCCGGGAGAGAAGGATGTGCCTCCTGTATGCCTACCGGCATGTGGGCTAAGAATCAAGAACATTCACTGCCCCGCCACCAAGCAAACTGCTGGTCTGGAGGACCAGCTAATTTGATAGCAACTGAATGCTTGTATTGTTTGGTTGATTTTACAGGCTCAGGACTGGCAGTCTGAGCATCTCTTGGGAAGATGACAGTATGCAACGTAGCAAATATGGGGGATTTTCCTCTGTCTTGTCTTCAAGGCCTGATATTGTCCTAATTGTTCTGCTTTATTCTGATTAATTTTTGTTTCTTTTTTGTTTGTGTCATTTCATATCCTGTTTTTATTGGTTTTGTTGTGTTTTGTTTTTGGTTTGATTTAACTATACCTAATGGAATGGTCAACTATTCTGAAAATAACGATATATTATAGTAGCTATTGTTTTCATAGTATCTTTCTTTGAAGTTCTGTATCTGTTCTACTGCTTTGTTTGGACTGACTTTGTCTGTTAGGTTTTGTTGGATTTTACTACCTTTAAAATAAAAAAAATAAATTCAAACAAAACTGAATAGTATAAAACCAATCAAAACAAAAGAGTGAAAGCATTATGGGCTTTCAAAACCAGACAATAGGAAATCAACAATGGCTACCATAATGTCTCTTGTTTTCTTTGAAATAGTTGTCCATACCTTCACACACAATAAATTCAAACAAAACAAAATAGTATAGAACCAATCAAAGCAAAAGAATGAAAGCATTACCGGCCTTCAAAACCAGACAATAGGAAATCAACAATGGCTACCATAATATCTCCTGTTCTCTTCTAAATAGCTGTCCATACCCTCACACGTATTGAAATCAAACATTAGAAAACAGACTCAAAAACAATCAAAACAAGAATAAAAGCATTGTAGGACTTCAAAACAAGATGATAGGAAATCAGCAATGTTGCCATTGTTTTCTTACTGCCCAATACTCCTCCATACATTGGTCCTGTTCGCAACACTCTCCACTCTGATGTGAGAGCCTTCCTTTCCTTCCAATTCTCCTTCCTGTGCAGAGCTCTCCTGCGACACTGACCTGCCTTTCCTGCCTCTGGAAACTGGAGCGCTGACTCCAACCTGCCAACAGATAACTTTGTGATTGCTTCGGTTTCATGAACAATTTATAGACTATAAAATATTTTCCCACCTTTCCCGCATGTGCGTGTGTGCATATGTGAGCAGGTTTTAAATTCCTGGAGGAACAGGCCATCATCTTCTAGAAGGAAGGGGATGATATATGCAGAGTAGATACACCTGTAATATAGCTGAGATTCTGTACTCAGACCCACTGGGCAGAGGCTGGAAGGAATCTGTGTGGAGGGCCAGCCGTAGCGTTCATTTAAACAGTGTCTCACATTCGGTGTAGTGAGGTTAGTAAAATATTGTGTATATGGGGACTCAGAGGTTGTGTTTTAACGAATGAATGGATCATTAACTATGATTTGCATTTGGGGCTTAGTGTGTGTTAACAGGACCCTCTGTGTCATCAACAAGTCTGCCCTGTTAAGTTCAGTTATATATGCATTCTGCAATCTTGTTGACACTATTTCATAACAGAATTACTTCTTTTATATTTCACTATAACTTTCAGAAAATTCAGAGGTAGATTTGTATTTAATTTAGAAATGAGTTGTAGGATTTTGTTAGCCTGCACTGTCCTTCAGTGGACACCCATTCCAAGTGTAGAGGAGCTGAGAAGTGACAGCTTCGTTTTCCAAACTGGGTCCAGGAACAGGAGCCCCAGAGGAGAAATGAGAACAGTTGGCTTCCAGTGTGTGCCGCTCTCACAGCGCTGGTGGTTTCCTCGTTTCTGTGCCCAGCGGGTCTGGTGATTGGCAGGCTTTCCTGCAGGTCTATAAGATTATGTAGGAAAGGGTCTAAAGGAACCTTCGAGGAAGCAGGGACTCCAACACCTGAGCTTCCGCCGGAGTGCCTGCAGAACCTGGTTTGAGGTTGGTCACACGGCTTCTTCGCTCAATAGGACACCCCTATCTTGCAGCTCACCATGGAAGACGACACTCATGGTCTTAGTGAGAGAACTTTGTCTTGTTCTCCCTGGTTTCGTCCTGTGTGCTGGAGGAGAAATGAAGATTGTTGCAGCTGCAAACAATGTAAAGTGATAGCACTATCACCCTGCGGGTGACATGGCATTCATACACAGCCCAAGGGACACCCACGGGGGTGAGCAGGGGTTTTACCCACCAGGTGATTTTCAGCTTCTGCCTCCTCTCCTCCAAAGGGCTCTTTGATTATTAAAATGAAATAGAAGTGATTAAACAATAAAAACAAATTACAGGCACTTCGGGATCCCCTTGGATATTGATTTGATTCAAGTCCTACTAGAATAAATTGTCATCCTCTTTGATTTATCTGGAATTATATTTCACCACCAATTAAAGTTCACCCAGTGAGTATTCTCTTGAATATAAAGAAGTGAGGGACAGAGGTGGGTTTGAGAAGCGATTGTTTGAAGGAGAGCAAAGCCCTCTTACAGCTGGAAGATCTGACTCTGCTGGTCTGGCACATTGCAGATTGACAAGTGATGTCACAGCTGCATGCTACTGCTTTATTCAGAATTCCAGGCACCATCTGATTTAATAAAATGAACACTGTCCATGTAGCAAAGGAAATTTTCTCAGTCCACTATTGCTGGAAGTGGACCTCGCTGTTGATAGAAAGCCAGCTGCTGGATATGTTTTCATTAACTGTTTTACAATCAATGCCAAATGAAAGTACAATCAAGTCAGCTGCAATCTGTGCTGACCATAGACCGTCTTATAGTTGAGAAGACAGACTGCTTCAAAGAGCAGGGGAGAGATGGCGTTGCCTTTGGTTGCATGATTATCAACTGTGACATTACTTTCCTCGAATTTAATCCCATTTAGTTTAAATGCAAATATTAAAATAAATGATTGCTTCACTATGGGCTGTGGTGAAGTAGGCCGAGAATGTCTTACTAGGATATACATGGAGAAGATGAATGTTTCAAAGGAAAAGCTCGATACATTATCAATTATTTCATGTAGGAGAATTAACAGAAAAAGAAGCTTGTTGCAGCGATTTCCTGTTTTCCAACCATGCACTAAGAGGCTGTTGTTAGCTGGATTTGCAAAGCATCTTGATCTTGTCTATGGATGGGGCTAGTGGTGTGCTTCCATTTAATGCAGTTTCTCAGGCAACGTGTGTGTGTGTGTGTGTGTGTGTGTGTGTGTGTACACGTGTGTGCATGTGTATGTGCATGTAAGGCTTCTCTTTCCCCTGCACAGTACATCATCTTCTAGGTGAATTTAATTTCTGTTTCTACCTGCAGGCTACCTCCTGTCATAGACAAGACCGTCAGTGCCTTAGTGCCTGCTCCATCAGGACCTCCCCCTGGGTGGTGGTGTGACTGTTAATCATGATGTATCAACTTGAATGGAATCAGAAATCTCTAGCAGATTAGTAAAAACACAGTTCTGGGTGTGTCTGTGGATGCTTGACAGGTAGGCCAGCAAACCTAGGGGGAAGACCCAACCCACATGTGGGTGGCACCAACCAATAGCCTGGATGGGATTAAAAGGAAAAGAAAGGAGCTGTTCCTGATTTTGAAGAGCTCCAGTCTTTGCTGTCATCTCTGGATATCAATCTCCATGCTTTCAATGCAGAGTCATACCTACGACCGTCTAATAAATTTCCAGGTCTTCGACCTTGAACTGGAGCAGCATCCCTGAATCCTCTTTCTCCATGGCTTCTGTTTTCTTGGGCCAAGCGACTGCTGAATCCTCTGGCATGTAGATGGCCACTGTGGACTCTGCCTCAGCCCTGGGCAAGAGTTACCACTTCTGTTCCTTGCACCCCTCAGGTCTTGGCATCACCCACTGGCACAGCCCATGTCTGTCCAGTCTCCTGCTGCTTTGCCACCTTTGGTTCTAATGCTGCGCTTCACCCGGTCCTCCTGTGTGAAGCAGTGCGGCAGCCCCTCTGTGCACCTCCTCTTCTCCAAGCCTCCTCTGAGCCTGGCCCTGGTTGCAGCAAACAGGTTTTCTGACACCATCCTGGTGTTGCCTCCCATGAATTCAGCTGTGTCCCTGGCTTCCTGCAAGGGGCCTGTGACATTTGGGGCAGGAAGCACTCAATCCTGGGCACCCAGGAGAGGAAAGCTCTTGGCCTGTGGCCATGGAAACCAACTGTGGCCCTGGAAAGCAGGAGCCTGTGGATGGATGCTCCTCTCTTCCTCTCAAATGACAACTCTGTGACACTTTCAGAGCTTTCCTCGGAAGCTTCTAAAAGGCAGGAGCACCAGGTGGTCCAAACACTGGTCAGCTCCATGATAGCCCTTCCTGATTTCCTTATCCTGTGTCCAGGCATCTGCTAGGGGAATGCGTGCAAATTTTGCCTTGGGCTCTGCTTCTGGGTTGATGAGGCTAAGACATTTGGAAAAGCAGGCTGGAAATATTAAGTTTTGAATAAAATTATGCTGATAAATTTTCTTCCATCAAAATTGCTTTCAGGCAACCATTTTCTGGACAAAAATTAAGCATTTCTAAATGTCTATACTTCTTCTTTTCCAACCATAAACATACCCACCCACACCCATGTCCACATGTACTCCCACATCCACGAACACCTGAAGGTGTGCACATACCTCCCATATGCACACACATGTGGCATGCACATACTCCTGTACATGCTGTGACACCCACATATGGCCATGCACATACCCAAGGATACACATGCACACACACACATGCATGCACACACTCCTTGGCTTGCTGGCTCTTGTCTTGACTCCTCCCCTAGAATCTGTGCTCAGCCAGTCCCAGAGGCAGTTCAGCATGTTGGTCCCTCCAACTTTGCTCTCTTGAGCTGTCCCCAGGGAGCTCTGGTGAGTGCCTTAACTCTCCGAGCATCCACAATCTTCTAAATACAGACTGCACGCCCTGGAGGGTGCAGCCTCAGAAGACAAGCTGTAAGGACAACCAGAGCTGGAACCCTCCATACACCCAGCACACCTGGTGTCCAAGTCGACTACCACTGTCACCACAGCCCTTTCACTGAGGGCACTTGGCTTTATCTGCCCTGTGTTTTCAGTGACCCTCCTTCCCTTCACTTGTAAATCAGCCATGTTGAGGCTGGAGGAGGAAGGTGAAGAGATATGAGAATGACGAGGGCACGGAAGCCTCCCGGAGGATGGTGGACCTTGGAGGATCAGTTAGCAGGAAACGAGAATTTTGGGCATTGGCTGAGGGATGTAGTATAAGCAAAGCTACAGAGACATACTCATGGGAAAGTGATTAAAATACAGTTTCTTAAATCCTGAGCAGATGAACCTATCTATAGGGACTGCAGTAGGGTGTGTCAAGCTGGGGGGCGGGGAGCTCAGACCTCTGGCATGTGCCCAGGCACTAACACAGTGAGAAGCAGCCTCTCCCCCAAACAGTGCCAGAACCTCAGAGGAAAGATCCCTGGGAAAAGAGATTCAGGAAAAATAACATGGAGCCCCACTCTCTTTCACCTTTCTCAAGATAGGCTGGTAGAGCAAACACCCGTGATGCTGGGCTCCAAGGTGGGGTGCACTGGGATACGATCCTGTTGGCCTTAGTTCTCGCCCTCTGCCCAGCCCCCACCCCCAAGATGGGGAAAGTGTGGCAAAGAGGAGGCTGTGAGGGGACCATGGTGACCAGCACCCCCTCAGCTGGACTAAACTTCAGACAAGCTTCCTCCTGACACCTGACCCTCCCTTTCTGAGAGCATTTAGGAGACTTGAATTTGTAGAGCCTTTCTCTGTCCCTTGGAGATGTGAATCTTTGAAAAGGAAAGGTCTCTTTCTAGCTTTACAGCTCAGGGATGTTTCTCCTGGACCCTAGAATGGTTGCTCTATAGTGTAGTCATCAGAGGAGGAAGTGATTTTATCTGGTTTCTGGGGACAGTGAGTGCCCAGCCATGGCAGGCACCTTGTTGGGAGATAGGAGGAATTTGCTTTCCCTTTGGGTAAAGGCCACCTCTGAGTGTACAGGCCCGTCCTTTCCCCTAGTCCCCTAGTCCTTTCCCCAACCCTGCTGCTCCTCACCTCAGTGTAGCCAGTGTAGCTCCTCACCTCAGAGTGAGCGCTGGCCTCTCTCCCCTCTCACAGTAGTTTTGAATACTGTCTTCCTTGCCTGTTTAACTTTATCAGGTGCTTTGGTGAGGGGCAAAGACAGAAGATTGCTTCATTTTGGGGATGGGGTGATATGGAGGGTATATTAGTCACCTTTCCATCACTGGGGCAAAACATCTGACTTCAAGGAGGAGAGGTTTATTGTGGTTCACAGATTCAGAGCTCTTCAATTCACAGCTGGCACCTCCAAGGCAGAAATGGCACTGCCCAGGGGCCTGGAGGAGGATGGCTGCTCACCTCATGGTAACCAGGAGGCAGAGAGAGACAGAGAGAAGCCAGGGGCAAGAGCACACCCTCCAAGGTCACACCCATCTGGAAGCAGGCCATTTCCTAACAGGGCATCATCTACTGAATTCATTAGAGAAGAAACCTGCCCATGAGTACAGCGCCCCCATAATCCAATCACCTTTCACCCATAAAACTCTTGGGGGACATCTTAGGTATAACCCCTAACAGAGGGTGAGTCCCTGTGTCCCCCAAATTTTTGTGACTTGTTTTGTGTGGATTACGCAGTAAATTTGGGAAGATCCCGGAAATCTTAGCCAGCAATGGGAACAAAAGTATTCGTATTAATATTTCATTCCTAGCACCAGAGCCACTAGTTGACCCATCATTTTCTACCTGGGACCAGGACCCATTTGAATCTTGCAGCTATACCCTCATCCCTTGGGAGGCAGAACAGGCTTCTTCCAGACATTTCACCATCCCCGTTTCTTATGTTATTGGATTCTTTGGACTGTGTGGATCCCAAGTTGCTGAATTTTGCCTTTAATGATGTATATTTTTATGTGTGTGGCAAGAAAGCTTTCGGAGCTAAGCTTGCGGACCCAGCTGCCCAGCCAATCACATGGCAATAGTGGAGGAAAATCTCACTTAATAACAAGAAGCATCACACAATTTTGGCTTTGATCTGAAGCTGAAGTCAAAGATTCATCTCAGCAGAGGCACTTAAATGGCTCTCCAACAAAATCATTACATTTTTTCTAGATTTCAATGGTTTTGTGGAGTCACATACACATGACCTATTTAAATAAATCTCCCTCCCTCTGTGTATAATGGCCTCTTAGCATCCTATTAAGTACATTCCCTTTCCACGTCAAAAATTTTTCTGCTGGGTCTTGAAATTAGCCCAGGATTTTTCCTTTGTTCTTCTAGTCCATCAGAATTACAGGCTACAGTAGACTCTAGTTGAATGGAGTTTATTAGTAAATGTGGAGGCAGGAAGTGCAGACCAGGCTGCCTTCACCCCAAGAGTTCATTACTTCTTCATTTCCTTGGGGTGAACATGATTATATTTTAAAATACAGACTTTTGTAGCTGCTTATAATATTCTGGAAATGCTGTCTTTTCAAGGCAAAGCTTCCTTCCATGTCTACAGTTTGTTGACGGTTCTGTTATTTTGAGCAACATCTCACTTTATGTTTCTTTTCTGGTTTGGACTTGAAAGGCAAAATGGTGGAAGGCATAGAGGAATGTGAAAAAAATTGTGGGAAACAATAAAGCTGAGTTTGCAGCATGTTTATTAATTCATAATAAGATCTTATCTGACCTGTACTCATCAAATAAAAAGGGTTGCTTATTTGAAGTAAGATCTATTTAGTTGAGCAGTCATAATTCCTGGCACGTACAGCATCCAGAATGCAAAACAAATTAGTTGCCAATGTGTACACTTTAGGGACTGCCCTATAAAATTTGGAGTTTCTGGCTTCTTTTGGAGTCAGATGTCCCTATAGCCTACATCCTCAAATAGTCACAGCAAGGGAGTCAGTGGGCTGAGGCTGGCCAGGGTTAGGACATGCAGGTGTCTCTCTGTGGAGGGGCTGTGTCCCAGCTCCCTCGAGTACTCAGTGGCTGGTTCACCCATTCAATCCATGCAGGACAGCTCTGCAGGAGCCCAGGGAGGCAACTCCCAGTGGGACAGGGCTGGAGCTGGGCTTGTGGTCTGGATGACATCAGTGGATAGAAGCCACATAAGCAACGATGAAAAGAGGGAGCCCCAGCAAGGAGACTGTAATATAGCTTCCTGCTGATGCTGCCACTTGCTATTGGGGTACATCATTTAATAATCCTGCACCAGGCTCTGTATCTCTAAAGGAATTCTGTCATGGCGTCCCTCCGGGGAGCTTGATTTGAAGACACTAATAATGGTAATAGCTGATGCTTGTAGAATGTGGACCATGCTCAGGGTCCAGGCTATGTCTCTTGAAAGTGTTGACTGTACACTCTACCCAACCCTCTTAGAAGAGTAGGGGATGTGTTTGTGAGTCAGCTTTATCACGACTGTGACCAAATACCTGAGAAAATAACAGTTTACAGAGGAAGCACTTAAGCTTGATGTGGTGATGCATACCTGTAGTTCCAGCACTCTGGGTGGCCAGGGGAGGAGGTTTGCAAGTTTGATCCCAGTCTGGACAACTTAGTGATTTAAGACTCTGTCTCAAAACAAAATGGGTGGGAGCCGGGCGTGGTGGCGCACGCCTTTAATCCCAGCACTCGGGAGGCTGAGGTAGGAGGAGCGTTGTGAGTTCGAGGCAGGCTTGGGCTACAACGCGAGCGCAAGGCCGGCCTGAGCTACACAGTGCGACCCTGCCTCAAAAAACCAGGGCCGGGAGTTTGGCTCAGCGGCTTACGCATCTGTCAGGCAGGCGCGAGGTTGTGAGCTGGATCCCCGGTGCCCCCCCCAAAAAAAAAAACCAAACAAAAACAAAAACAAAAACAAAAAAACCCAAAATGGGTGGGGATGTAGCTTAGCCCTGACGTCAATCCCAAATACCGCTTCCTAAGGGATACATTTATTCTGGCTCACAGTTTCAGAGATTTAAGTCCATGGTTATCTAGTTCCATTGTGTGAACCCAAGGTGAGAAAGAACATCATAGCAGGTTACAGTGGACCAGAGCTGCTCACAGCATGGCAGCCAGGAAGCAGAGACAATCAGAGTGCCTGCCCAGGCTGGTTTCATCCTCATGTTTGATTGTACTCTGGCCCCATCCTCCTGGATACTTCCACCTACTGACAGGGTGGGTCTCTCCCATGTTTGCTGTCTCACGTGCCAATCATCTCTGCTCCAGAAACACCCTCACAGACACACCCAGATGTGTGCTTGGCTAATTTCTTAGGTTTCTCCATTAATCAAGTTGACAGTGAAAATCAACTATCATAGGGGAAGGGCATTCTTATCTCCTCCATCTTACAGGTTAGGCAATTTAGCCTCATCACCATGGTTGCTCTGCTTTTCTACTCAGGACTGCTAAGCATGCTGTTCTCTGCCCCAAGGACAGATTCTTCAGGCCTGTTTAACATTTCTCTTACTGGAAGGTTCACTTGTTCATAAAGAGACTTTGGGTACCTCTGGTCTTCTTAATTTTGGAATTATCTATTTTTAAAATAAATGTGAAGCTTGTAGGCCTCCTGTAGATGCCAGGTGCCCAGGTAGTGATATGTACTACAGAGGGTAAGGACCCAGCTTTTGCATTAGGTAGTTAGAGCACTTGGAGTGGTAAACAGGATGCCCAATGAAACAGCAATTATGTCCTGTGACAGTGAAGCTGGATTGTTAACTTGATTAGCCTGAGGGCTGTTGAGGGGATTGGTGGAGCACACTTTGGTCATGTCTGGATGGGTGTGGCCTTAGAGGCTATTTCTGGTCCCTTCCTCTCTCGTACTGTTTCCCTAGTCTGCTTCCTGGGCACCATGAACTAAGCAACTTTTCTCTGCCATGTCCTTCCATCGTGATGTTCCTACCTTGAAGCCAGCCAAACATGGACTGAACCCACTGAAACCTTGGGCCAAATAAGTTTCTCTCCTTGTAATTGTGAGTGTTGGGTATTTTGTTCCAGTGATGGGGAAAGCTGATTTGTGCAGGTCTCTTGCTCTGACCCAGAAGTGTGGCTGAGGGTAGAAGTGGAGGGGGGCATTGCCATTGTGATACAGGTGGATGTCACAGATGTGAGATGTTTGAAATTATATTCATGCAGGTTTTGGTTTGTTTTCAGCTGAACAGATTGGAAAATAATGGGACGAGTGGGGATATTTTTAATTTTGCTGCAATCTGGTGGGAAGTAATTTATCTCACTGTAATTGATGATTAGAGCCAAAGATTATTTTTAGCTGTCAGCTTTCTTAGGTTGTATAGAATTCTTGACAATTGAACATTTTAAGTCTTTTTATTTTCATTGTTAGATTTTTAAGTTTTCTGACTGAATGGAGGCATAGACAGATGGAGGTTTTTTTTTTTCCTAATGATTTGGCTAATGTCTGGAAATTATATACACTCTTTTTCTCAGTAATAAAAATAAAACAAAAATGTCTTCTATGTGTAGAATAATGTACCAGATCAGGGGAAGTAAATAACTGATGCTGCTAAAGAAGAGCCCAGACTCATATCAGACAGCCTGGGCTTGGGGTTCTACAGCTTCTTGGCTGTGTGACCTGGGGCAAACGAGTTCATCTCTCTGTTCCTGGGTTTCCTCATCTGCAAAGTAAGCACTACGGTAAAACTTATCTTGTAAGGTTGTTGTGGAAATGAACAATAATGTTGGTAACTCAGAATGATGTCCTGGTACCTTGCGAACAATTAATAATCATAAAAATAATTGTTATTTTGAGCATGTTGTTTTATTTTTAAGAAATAGTGTAATTGGTAAAAAGTCTAATCACCATTTGTAAACCTGGATTAGTGAAGGCACATGGAAAAGCAGTTAGTTGCTCAACCACTTGACACTTTTTGATAATAACTGAGGTGCACTAAACATTTCCTATATGGTAGACACTTTCCTAAGTGTTTATGCACCAGCCTACCCCATCTACATACCAATCTCATGAGATGGGTCCTGCTGTAATTCATACTCTGTGGGTAAGGACACTGATACTTAAGGGTAAAGTAGATTTCCTAAAGTGACAACTATAACACAAGGCAGAGCTGAGATCACTCTAGTTTGAATGACATCAGAATATGTGCTGTTGACAATGATTGTGGACCACCTCTTTTGTGTGGTTGATGACAAATGATAGATTGTGGACTTCAGAGATAAAACTGAAATACCTTTCCCAAACTGTGCTCTAACCTGACTTGCTCTCCAAGTTACACTCTCTTTTTACACTCAGTAGGTTTTATTGAGGAAATTGCAGAGAGGTGACTGACTCATTTCATTGGACAGTGGTGCAATCTGTGAGGATGTGGCAGTGTGTTGATGCAGCCTTCACGTGCTCATTTGACCAATACCTGCTGAGTGCCAGCTCTAGTTGAGGGTTTGTAGTACTGGACAGAGAAGGATGACAGTTATATTGGTCACTTTTCCATTACTAGGACAAAATGACTGACATGCACAATTTAAGAGAGAAAAGGTGTATTTTGACATCTGGTTTCAGAAGTTTCAGTCCATTGTTTCAGAAATGTGACAGAAGAGGATGGCAGAGTAAAGCTGTCTACTCAGTAGCAGCCAGGAAGCAGAGAGACAGGGAAAAAGTCTGAAAGGAAGGTGCCAGAGACCAGATCGTATCCCCAAGGTCGCCTCCTGCATGTCATGCCCAGATAACCCAGAAACATGCTTTACTAATCTCCTAGGTGTCTATCAAGCTGGTCAACTTGACAACTAAGATTAATCACCAGTTTACCCCTTGTCAATTTGACACCTGATTGAATATTTTGGGGCTCTCAATCTGAAGTAGCACAGAGAAAATGAGATTGAGAGAGATAAGGAGGAGGCCTTTAATGCAGAGGGCATGGGAGAGCTTTAGGGGATGGGGTTGCAGAAGCTCTCAACAAGAACAAAGAAATATAGTTACTTTTATCAGCTTTGGCTGCGGGGGAGGAGTTTGGGAGGTGGGTAAAATGACATATTAACAGCTGATTTGAAGGAGCATCTGCCTGTGTAAAACAGGAGACAGAAGGATTTACTGGGGGCTGGGGGTGGAGGCTTGGGGGGTTGTGGAGTCTTGGGATTGGAGAGGGCTCAGCACACGTGCAAAAAGGGAACTGAAGGTTATCTCTGGAATGAGAAGGAGAACATGGAGGTTACTCTTGGAGAGCTAAGTTGCTTCTCTGGGTCCAGTACCAAGTTGGGCAGATGTCATGTTACAGATAGCTAAGCCCCAGGCTAGCAGAATCTATCAACACCCAAAAGCATTCCCTTATACCATACTTAATCTCCATATGGAGGCAATGACCACGTTGTAATTCTGCCTGACATGATGTAACTATCCTATGTGTATGAACGTATGATAGTGCCTTCCCTCAAAGTCTCAGAAGTTCTAGAACTGCTCAGAAGTCCAAGCCAAAGTCTTCTCTGAGACAAAAGGTAAACTCTTAGCTGTGGATCTCTGTAAAATTTAAAAAAGCATGTTACATGTTTCCAAGAAATAATGGCACAGGTGAATACTCCCATTTAAAAAGAGAGGAATAAAGGGATGAAAAGATTTGGTACAAAACAAGACCAAAACCCAGCAGGACAAACATCAAATCCTGTAGCTCCATGCTGCAGTGCACGTAGCTTCTTTCTTGGGCTCATTCTGCACGCTGCGTCAGCCTTTCTCGGCAGATGTTCCACGTTCCCGGCATCTCAACTTCCTGTGTCCTCCTCCATTGCAGCTTTGGTTTCCTATTCACTGCTTCCTCCATCATCTTCTGAGGGACTCCCAGCAGGGATTCTGATTCTTTCATACCTCATTGCTTAGCTTTCCAGGCCTTCTTCTGAAATCTGGGCAGAATCCTGTATGTCCTTATAACTCTTACATTCTGTATACTTGCAAAAACAGCATCATGTGGATGATGCCAAGGTTGCTGCCTGCATGAGCAGTAGCTGAGACCCCTTGGATTATGGTTACAATGCAAACTCAGAGTTATTCCCACTCTGAGTGCCTGGATAGCTGAATACCAGGTAACACTTCCTTAGATGGCCATGAATGAGCAGGGAACCTTGGAACTCTCTTCTCAAAGAAAAGTCATTTAGAAGAGTTTAAATTTTTGTACTCTTGGGCTTGAAATGGGTGGGGTCTGACCAATTCCTGAGATTCCCTCAAGCTATCTTTCCTATTGTCTTAGTGAAAGGCACTTGGATCTTTTTTTAAAACAGCACCAATCTCTGTAGCAACCACACCTTCTTTGGTCCCAACTTTACATATCCTTCTTTTCTGGTCAAATGGTAAATCTTTAAAATCTTCCAGCTCTGCTTCATGCTCCATTTTTTTTCTTTGTCCTTTTGAGACAGGGCCTCACCATGCAGTTCAGGCTGGACTTGAACTCACTTTGTAGCCCAGGCTGGTCTTGAACTCATGGCAATCCCCCTGCCTCAGCCTCCCAAGTGCTATGATTATAGGCATGCACCGCCATGCCTGGTTTGCTTCTTGTTCCTGATTCTCATTATAAATCTGGCTAATAGCATCCAGCAGTACCCACCCCATATCCTGATATTTGGGCTTCCTTGAATTTCTTTTCACAAGATCAGTTAGTCTATCATCTTTGAATGTAACCTCAAATGTAACCTCATGTTTTAGGTCACAAACAAATGCAGACAATTTTTTTTTTTGCCAGAATGTAACATGCATTACATTTAGTTCACTTTTCAATAGTGTTATCTGTACCTGAAGTGTCATGAGCACTGTCTTTATTGCCAACACCCCTATCAGCACTCTGTTCATCTGAGCTCCCACCAAAATTGCCTATCAATTTCTTCATACCACATTCTACAGCTTATCTAGCCCGCATCTCCATGCTTTTCCAAATTCTTCCTGCAAATGAATTCTGAAGGCTTCTGAACCAAGTGGTCAGTTACAGTCACAGCAATAACTGCATTTCTGTACCAATTTTCTGTATTATGTTCTTTTCCATTACTGGCACAAAACACCTGATATACACATTAAAGAAGGAGAGATTTAGTTTGGTTCAGGTTGTGAGAGGTTTCAGTCCATGGTCAGCTGGCTCCAATCTGAAACATGGTAGAAGGATGTAGTGGAGGAAAGTGGCTCTACACATGACACATGAGAAACAGCAGGAGCGCCAGAGAAGGGGCCAGAGACTAGATAGAGTCTTTAAGGTAACAGCCCTCCGGTCCTCCCAGACACATGCACAGATATGTTTTACTAATTTAGGCATCACTCAAGTCAGTTAAACTATTCAGGGTTAACCATCAAAGTTGTCAATCCTCTGGAATCTTCTGGTTAGTGGTATCTTAACACATGTGCCAAAAGGGCTACAGTACAGGCCAGATTCTAATAAATATGGGGCATCAGCATGTTCGTAATTTCTTTCTGGAGTATCAGGACTTGGACAACGCTTCGCCAGAATTCTCCTGAACACAGCTAGCAAATTTATTTCCCAGGAGTCTCTGAGTATAGAATTTCCCTTCATTTTTCTGGTTCAGGATGGGGCAACATTTCCCATGGTTGGATGTGTTCCCTGAAGAAAAGCATTTGAAGCTGTGGAAGTCATTTAGGCTTAAGTGGTCCTTTAGAGGAGGACTTTTTTTTTCCCCCCCTTTGGAGAAGGTTTAACTCTGGGTCCCTAAGCACAGAGAAAGATCCTTTCAGCTTTAACTGTGGACAGTGCAGTTTCAGAGAGTGCTGACAGCCCACATGGTGTGCTTGGTCCCTTTGGGGAATTCTGCCTTCTTTCTCCTGTGTGGGCTGCTAAACCCAGTTTCACACTATATAGGGTCTCAAGACCCTCAGCTCACAGGTATCTTTCAGGCAGATTCTGCTTCCTAGAGTTTTCTTATCAAGCTTTCTTATCAAGATTCTGCTTCCTAGAGCTTTCTTATTAAGCCTAATCATTTTGTAAAGTGCTAAAAAGGAGCTTAGATCATACTTCATGAAGGTGTGTGTAGGTGAGCTCCACAGAAAGCTTGTCTGTGACCCTTAATCCTCATATGTAAACTTAATTGCATTTAGAAACACTTAGAAGATTAGTAGAGTACCTTCTGGGTGTGTCTGGGTGAGCCATGGAGGTATGAGTATTTTTTTTTTTTCCGGCACCAGGGATCAAACTCACAACCTCGCACCTGCCAGACAGGCACTTAAGCCACTGAGCCAAACTCCTGGCCCTGGTTTTTTGAGGCAGGGTCGCACTATGTAGCTCATGCCGGCCTTGCGCTTGTGTTCTAGCCCAAGGTGGCCTTGAACTCACAATGCTCCTCCTGCCTCAGCCTCCCAAGTGCTGGGATTAAAGGCGTGTGCCACCACGCCTGGCGGAGGTATGAGTATTACATCTGGTCCCTGTCCCCTTGCTCTCTGACACTGTTTCCCTGCTCTGCTTCCTGGCCACCAGGAACTGAACAGCTTTGCCCTGTCATATCCTTTTGCTATGATGTCCCAGCCTTGAAGCCAGCTTGCCATAGACTAAGTCTCTTAAAACCATGAGCCAAATTAAATCTGTCCTTTAAATTGTGTGATAAGGTATTGTGTCTCACTGACAAGAAAATTGATTAATATATGACCTCTTAAAATTCATGAAGGAAATGAAGTGACACTGGTCACAGGAGACAAAGGTTCAGTTATAGATAAACAGGCTCTGGGGAATCTAATGTTCAGCAGGGTGACTAAGAAGATAGTGAAGTGATGGATATGTTGATTGGCTTGAGTGTGATGGTCAGTTTGATATAGGGGAATGAAACTCCCAACCTACTATATGCCCGGTACAAATTTATGTTCTCTAAAATCGAAGAATGAATTTTTGGAATAACAGAGGTTAAGAGCAGAATATATTTATCGAGAGAAAGTAAGCTTCTGTCTGAGGGACAGAAGGGGTCCCAAGTGGGTTGCCAGGGACTCTGTCTTTTCTAGGGACTTTTATAGAATAAGATCAGGTGGTGAGATAGGTCCAAGGTGGGGAAAAAGGGAACTCATGAGATGGGCGTAATGTGGGACATAACTATGGCTAACCAGTAAGATTAACTGCTCAGGTAAAACTGATTAGATTGGGGACAAATGGGAAGCGAGTCATGTATCAAATAGACACAAATACAAAACAGTGACTCTTCCTGTAGGGGGTTGGAATGGTGATGCCTGACTTCCTCAGGGTGATTTAGAATATCAATCCTTAGGATATGGGTGCATTTGTTTGTTCTTTGTTTTCGGCCTGGCCCACAGCAGGAGGTGTCTTTCTCTCCCACAGCTGTAAGGTGTCTGGGCTTCTGCACTGGCTCCTTCAAGGATCTAGCCCTGTCTCTCTGCCTATAATATTTCTAATTAACTCGGCTGCCTGTAACAATTTCACAGTGTGTATCAAAACATCACCATGTACATGGCAAATGTATAGTTTTTATTTTTCACCCACACCTCAATAAAGCTGGAAAATAAATAATTAAAATTCCTATAAATTAATTGACAGAGGCAGGGATGACGACTCAGGACTTGTCAGGTCAGATAAGCAGATGCTTGAATCTGACAGCAAGCCTAAGACTGAAACTGACTCATGACTTTGCTGAGTCATTCCTCAGGAATGGGCTCCAACTTGATTCAGATGCACAGGAGCTACCTTTGTCTGATGCTCTGAAACTGGATTCTAGACACTGGACTCTAGAAAGTAAAAAGGGGAGACTTCTGGGAAGATGGCGGAGTAGTAGGATGCAGGGAAAACAGCCTCTGAGAAACACCATCTAGATGTGGGAGTACACCATCTTGAAGAAGATAAAAAGGAGGGAGATGGGTTCCTTGGACCCAGGAAGAGCCTGAAGTTTGAATTGAACCCCACAGAGAGAGCAAAAAGAAAAAATTCAACTAAGAAGAAGGTGGTAGCTGGTGGAGCCTTTGCCCGGAGCCAGACTCACTGTGCGAGGGGAGCTGTTGGAGCTCGGCGGAGCACAGTCGCGGTGTTGGCAGTGGCTGGCAACCCCGGGCCCTCTGCGGAACCATTCCCTGGTGGAGGAGAGCTGCGGACACGGAGGACTGTGCTGGCTGGCGGTGAGTGCAGAGGGCTTGGTCCTCCCGAGGGAGAGAGCAAATTGCCAGGAGCCGTTCTGGAGTTGGGCCAGATATGCCTCGGGCTAAAACTGTTGCTGGCTTCCCCCAGCAGTTCCTAGCTGGGCGCAGACCTGTGGAGACTTCTTGGATGGCTGCGAGCCCAAGGAGGCTGTTCTCAGGGCAGGCCTGCTAAGGTTGTCTACTACTCTGTCCACAAACAGTTGCTGGCTTCTGGGGATACAGTGCCATGATTTGGGTTGCTGTCTCCACAGGCTGTTTTCCAGTGAATCCAGAGAGAACCCCAGAAGTGGACTTGTTTTCTTTTTTCTCTTTTTATTGCTTGTTTAGTTTAGTTATATATATATATATATTAGTGTGAGTGTGGTTTCTGCCCTCCTTTTGGGCATGGTCTTGTTCTGTTCTCTTTTTTGTCTCTTTTGGCTTTCTTTTCCCTCAGTCTTCTGCAGTGGTTTCCCTAAGTTGGTGGACCCATCTCTGTTCTCCAACCTACTTACAGTCTCTTTCTCTTTTCCCACCTTTCTGCTTTTTCTTGAATTCATTTTGGGTCTGGACGCTTGGGGACAGAATTGATATTTTGTGAACCTAAGTACTATATATGATTGTTTTGCATTCTGTTGTATGGTTATAAATTCAGTTTATATGGTTAGGGGTTGTAAATCAGGGGTTGGATCAGTTTACTGTTTTGTTGGCTGTGTTTGGTGCTGTGGGTGCCACTGAAGCCAGAATTAACTGGATTGAACTGGACAGCTGTTGGCCTTGATGATCCAGGACTGGGATTGACTGGGGGTCGCAGAGAGGGCTGGGGCATGGTGCCAAGGAACTAGGGACTGGGCTAGGTGAGCAGTGGTTTCTCATCTCTGACAAACTGAGGAGGTGGGATTTTCCAATAGACTCAGAGCCCAGGAACCAGTTACACCTGGAAGATACCTCTGGGAAGTGCTCATCACCTAGAAGTTCTTAATACCACCATTAAAGTAACCCACTGCAGGTAATGAACAGGTATCACTTTAGGAATTAAACTGAAAAAGAAAAAGAAATGAGAAGACACTTAAACAGGTCACAACCCCAGACACCCAGTTCTCCAAAAGCAAACCTAGCGGGCAATGAGGCTGGAAAATCCGAAAGCCCCCTACAAGGTTTCTTCGAAGTGGTAACAAAGCAATTGAATGAGGCTTTGGAAAAAATGAAATCAGAAATCATCTCTCAAATAACCATAGAAATTACCAAAATACACACCATGCTTATGATGTTAGAGCAGAAAAAGACAAAAAAAAAAAAAAATGAGCTTAAACAAATTATGGAAGGACAACATAGGAAGCAAATGGATTCCATAAAGCAGATTCAAGTAGATATCCAGGAGAATAGAAACTCCACTGAAAGTATTCAAAGCAGGTTAAGCCAATGAGAGGACAAGATCTCAGATGTTGAAGACAGGCTCGCAGTTAGTGACCAGGAAAAGAAAGAGTCTTCAAAACTAGCAAGGGAACATGAGAAATCAATCCAGCAGTTGCTTGATGAGACAAAGAAAAATAGCTTAAGATTAATTGGAGTCAGTGAACAAGCAGGAGATACTACAAATGACATTAAAAACATCCTTACAGACATCATGTCGGAAAACTTTCCTGGTAGAGAAAAAGAATTTGACATACGAATAAGTGAGGCATATAGAACTCCAATTAGTAATGATAAAAAAAATCTACTTCCAGGTATATCATAGTCAAGATTCCAGAAATTCAACACAAGAATAATATTTTAAAAACTGTTAGGGAAAAGAAACAAATCACCTGTAAAGGAAAGCCCATCAGAATTACAGTGGACTTCTCAGCACAAACTCTCAAGTCAAGGAGAGCTTGGAGTGAAGTACTCCGAGTTCTAAAAGAATACAACTTTCAACCCAGATTGATATATCCCGCACAACCATCTTTCAAAATAGAGGGAGAAACAAATACTTCCATGATAAGGAACAGTTGAGGAAATTCACGACAACTAAACCAGCACTCCAAAATGTTTTGAAGGACATTTTAGAAAGGAATGATAAGTACTACAGTTCCATGATCCCCAATAGAAGGAATCCACCAGGAAAATAGAAAACAACATGATAAGGATAAGTTAATACGAGTTTTTGTGGGAGACAACTTGAGCAGTTCCCCTTGAATGCAGAACCATTGCTGTGACTTTGATTATATCGAAACTTATTTCCTTACATTGATGTATACAGAGCTGACTATGGTATTTCCTTCTCTCTTTAATTGGCTCTAAGCATTGTAAATAAGGCTAGCTGAGGTATTGATATGTAATCTCTAAAGCCATCTGACAGTGTCCTGTTGCTTCCCATAGTGATCTCTGTAAAATATGTAGGCACAGCGGGATGGCAGAGCCAGTGAACTCTAGGAATGTCAACTGGGTATAAGCCTTGAGAAAGAGGCTATGAGTTCCCAGGACATAAAAGTTTACGTATCAGAAGCAGGTACTGGTATGTAGTCTTTAAAGCCATCAGACAGTGTCCTGTTTGCTCCCAAAGTGACCTCTGTAAGATGTATAAAGCATAGCGGGATGGCAGAGCCAGTGAGCTCCAGGAATGTTGACTGGGGATGAGCCTCGAGAAAGAGGCTGTGAGTTCCCAGGGCATAAAGTTTGCATATCAGAAACTGAAGCAGCAGTCTCCTAAAACAATTTAGTTGCTATCTTGATTGGGTTGTGTAAATTGAGCCCCTTGCATATCTTTATCTGCATCTTGCAGAGATACCTTTCTGACTACCTTGCTAGCCAGCTCAAGTTACTCACATAGTTCCCTCCATCCTCACTGTCACTCATCCTCAAGCCACCCCCTTGCTTCACTAGTTAATAAATTCTGGGAGAGGCCTAGGATCAAGGCCTTTGTCCGCATGTCCTCACAAGGATTGGACTCAGGATCCCTTGGCTGCCCTTAACCTTAAATATGTCTCGGAATCTTTATTCTCGCTGTGGGTTGCATTGGAGGTGGTAGACTGGAATTAACTTATCGGGATTCCAATAATGTCTCAGTGGAATTATAAATATAATTTCTTGGATTGTGAGGAAGACAAGAGAAAGGATTATAATACTTGGATTACCGTACTCATTATTTGAGATTACAATATTTGGTGCAAGGAGAGCTTGGAGTGAAGTACTCCGAGTTCTAAAAGAATACAACTTTCAACCCAGATTGATGTATCCCGCAAAACTATCTTTCAAAATAGAGGGAGAAGCAAAATACTTCCATGATAAGGAACAGTTGAGGAAATTCACGACAACTAAACCAGCACTGCAAAATGTTTTGAAGGACATTTTAGAAAGGGATGATAAGTACTACAGCTCCACAAACCCCAATAGAAGGAATCCAGCAGGAAAATAGAAAACAACATGATAAGGGTAAGTTAATACATTATCAGTTTTAACCATCAATGTTAATGGTCTTAATTCACCAGTTAAAAGACATAGTCTGGCAGAATGGATCGAGAAGCAAGATCTGACAATATGCTGTACACAAGAAACACATTTAATTCAAAAAGAAACTCACAGACTGAAAGTCAAAGGATGGAAAACAATACTCCATGCAATAGGAATTCAGAAAAAAGCAGAGGTTGTTATTCTATTTGCAGATAAAGTTAATTTTAAGCCAAGACTGATTAAGAGAGACAAAGAAGGTCATTATATATTGGTAAGGGAGCAATCTAAGAGGAAGAGATAATAATGCAACAAATACTAGTCGACCCAGTTATATAAAACAATTATTAATCGACATGAAAAATCAAGTAAGCCTTAATACAACTGTATTGGGAGACCTCAACACATTGCTGTCACAAAAAGACAGGTGTGGAGTTCTTGGGATCCTCTGGGTAGAGTATCATGTCATCTGAAACAAAATCTATGTATATAAAAAATTAGTTGTGACAGAGAAAAAGAATTTTGAGTGAAATGTAATTTTCTCAGGGTCGCCTTCAGATTTTATTTTTAATGCAAAATGTGCATTTGAAAACAACTGTGTTAATAATTTGTTAGATAATGTTTTACGTCTTTTTTTATCTTAAATAATTTTCAGGAATATCCAATATGCTGATGATTGTTACTGTTTTGTTGGTTGGTGTGAAATTGTTATGTTTTGATTTCTTATTTTCCTTTTGTTAAAAAAAAAGAAAAAGAAAAAGAATTCAAGCATGCCACTTGGAACCATCCCAATCAGTCTTCCTTCCTTTCTTCTCTTCCCAACTTCTCTCCTTATCCTACCCAAATGGACTCTTCCTGTATTCTAAGCTCTCATTGATCCATCAGCTGATTTAATAGCAAGGAGGTGATTGGTGGACTTTGCCCAAGGGCTCTGCTCCATCTCCTGGAATACCCTTAGGTACTATACAAACCAAGTGTGTGTTGTCCTGTGTATTCTAGAGAGCTTCTTTGTTGGAGAACTGCACAGAGCCTTTAACATGTGAGTGGGTGTTATCGGTCTCTAACAGGAGGACATGGAACACCACTGTCCAAATGCATGGAGTTTTCCCAAACCACCAGGCAGGGGCATACGGGGGGGGGGGGGACTAGGCCCCCAGCTGGGCAGAAGACAACTGTATGACGACACCCTTGTTTATCAGCTGTTTTGGGCTTGTTTTCATTTTACTATATAACACCATATGTGTAATAAAGGAGATTTGTTTACTCTCCCAGTTCATTCCCAGAATCTATGTAGTCAGTTCTGTTATAACATGACATGGACTTTCCTAAAAAATTACAATTTCATGCAAAGCCATGCACTAAAACCCACAGTTGTCTATATGAAAATTAGGTTAGAGAAACAACACTCAAAAATGTCAATGATATATTAGAAAATACAGCACCTAATAAAAATAGTAGCTCTGTTGTACACATGCTAATGGTTAAAGAAGGCATAAGTGCCACCATCAGTATGACACTTGACCTTGAAAAGGTTTTGAATTCTGCTGTGGATGTGCATATCAGAAAGGTCTCAGCTGTGCATGATTGTGGGGGTGGTGGTGGTGAAGGCGGCATTATCTGCTTTGGCAGCAGGTGCAGATGGGTGGCACTTCAGCACTCGAGGAGGACAAAGATCAAAACATAAGCAAGCAAACAATTCTCATGATGCTCAAAATGTTCCCTAATATATCAAACACATTGGAGCAACGATGTGTTCTTAAAACAAGCATTATATAGCAGAAAGGAATGGAGTGTTACTATGTCTGAATATTTCCTAATAGATGCTCTTCCATGCACATAACAAATTGACCAACCCACACGCAAACACAGCATCCTTCTTTTCCTTAAGCAGGGTTACTCACGCTTACTGTGTGCTATTTTTTTGGTTATTATTCAGCATGGCTTTTTTCTCTGCCAGTTCATGGAGTTCTACTTAATCTTTTCTATGGTTTAGCTTTCCAGTGTGTAGATTTTATCTTAACTCACTTAGCTTTTTCCCTTTTGATAACCACCGAAGTTTGTATCCTATTTTTACTATTGTAAGTTCGATAAAGACTACTGTTTCCCCAGTGATAATTTTTCATGGAGGCTGTCATAGCTTTTGCTTAGGAGATAGAAAGTGGGGAAAGAACATTACGCCTACCTTTTCAACAACAAAGAAGTTAATTGATCTTAATCTTCAATATTTCTTGAATTTATTAAAAATCTGAGGTCACAGGGCAACCCATGAGCCTGAGGGCTCAATAAAGATAGGGATATCTAAGTGATGATTATACTGGATTGCCTTGGGCAATGCTACCAGCCACCAAACAGGAGAATCAGAAGGAGCTGATTTAAATGGGGAAGTCTAACATCCTGGGGGGCTGCAGGGTCTTGCACCCTCTTGTGGACTCTGCTCCACTACCTCATGGGGATGCCCACAAACACGACAGGGATGGGAGAGTCCTAAGAAAACCCATCTTCTCATGAGGAGAGGTGAGGACAGTGGTAGCTGTGCACAGTCATGGAGCCCCAGATCCTCCTAGCCTGTTTTCGCTGTGGGTTAGGAGTATTAAGCCTCAGAAAGAAGAGCAGCAAACCCTGTGGAGCTGAGGACATTACTTCCTTCTATCCTTTCACATTAACTTTTAATTTTTTTTTGGTACCAGGGATCGAATTCATGACGTTGTGCTTGCCAGGTAGGCACTTATGCCGCTGAGCTAAATCCCTCGCCTATCCTTTCACATTTAAACAGCACTCTAGGATCATTCTTGCCTCCTATTGTACTAAGAGAGATAGAAAATAAAATAATAAAAGCTCAGGAGTTTGCCCAGTGTGGGGTTGGATCTCCTAGCTTCATTTTTAATCACCTTCACCCTACTCCTACCTCATGTTATAGGCAACTGAGTTAGATAGAAGTATTCTAGGAAGTCAGACAGGGCTGAACCCTCAAAGGAATCAGTGCAGAAGGCCAGATACCTTGCAACTGTGGGGGGACAGACATTTCCTGCAGTAGGCCAGGCCTCAAGACAAAAGATCAAGCAAATACACCCACATCATAAGTGGATATTCTAAATTGGTCTCTATCACCCTAAGGAAGCCAGGAGTCACCATCCCAAACCCCTACAGGAAGAGTCACTGCTCTTTAAGCATGCCCACTTGCTACATGATTCACTTCCTCATTTGTCACCAATTTAGTCAATTTTACCTGAGCCGTTAATCTTACTGGCTGGCCATAGTTCTGTCCCACCTCATGCTCGCCTTCCTTGCGAGTTCCCATGTTTTCCTCACCGTAGACCTGCCTCACTTTGTGGTTTTACTCTATAACAGTCCCTAGAAAGGACAGAGTCTTTGGCAATTCACTCAGGACCCGCTTTGTCTTTCTTCCAGATAGAAGCTTCCTTTCAATAAATAGTTCTGTTCTTAACCTCTGTTGTTGCTAAAATTCATTCTTTGATTTTAGAGAACATGAACTCGTACTGGGCATATAGTAGGTTGGGAGTTTCCTTCCCCTATATCAATTACAGGTTTATAAATATGCACTGTAGTGTGTTGAGAGCCCCTGAGATCACACAGTGCTCTGTCAGTTTTCCTGTCAATCATACTTAGAGATTCAGGAGGAGGCAGCTAAGTGGGGAGGTGCCTGGCCTTTCATTCTAAAACACTGGCTTTGCCCAAGTGCTGCTGCCACCTTGAGGAGCTATGCCTTTTCTGTAACCTGGCACCTTTTTTGGTCTTTGCTGTATCTTTCGTTGGCATGGATTTTCCCTGAGTGCAACTTCCTGTGATCTTCAATAAATGTAGCTGCTTACTGCTGTGTATACCCCTGCCAGTTCTCCCCTTGTCGTGCACAGGACCCTGGATTCCAGCACCCTGTTACGCAGCAACACTGTCACCCCAATGATGAATACTGGCAGGGAACCTTTATATTTGGGGAAGGGAGAGTGTTAGGTAATGGCAGTGTGAGGAAACACCCAAAGATCCAGGCTGTGGGAGAGATCAGAATCTATTCCACCTACATACAGGCAGGTTGATATTGAGTGATATCAGCAACTATCTGGAGGGGAGGCAAAGGATATATAGGATGGAGGGTCACAGTTTTAAAGAATCTGAATGGAATGTTTGAAGTCAAAACTACATGGGCAATCAGCACAGGTGTGTAGATAGGGCTGGCATCAGGAAGACCACAGGACTGCTCCTAAATTTCTATAGGCTCCTTACTTCTTGTTTGTGGAGAGCAGGCTATCATGTATAAAAACACAAAGTTCTCTCTCAGGTCACTCTCAGGTCGTGCTTGACAGAGAGCAAGAGGCCTTTTCCCCCAGTGGAGGGGCTGGAATCCACCCTAGCTCAGAGTGTTGCAGAACTTCACTGCTGGGAGCAGGACAGGTTCACCAAGAAGGCCCCATTCTAGTGATGACTTCATAGCTTAATGTGCTGTTGGGAGGTGGGGTCTGATCAGAAGAGGCAGGTCACTCACTGTGGGTATCTGTTAGAGGGTGTATCTCCCTCTCCTGCTACTCCCTTCTCTTCTGTTTCCAGTCTGTTACGACTTGAGCAGCTTTCCTTTGCCAGGCCCTTCCACCAGGCTGTTTCTGCCTTAGGGCCAGCTGACCATGGACGGAAGCCCCTGACCAGTAAACCAAACTAAACTATTTCTCCTGTTAAGTTACAACAGTGGGATATTTGTCCCACTGATAGAAAGAATATAATGAAGCATAAACAAACAAGAAATAGCAGCATACTACTAGGAAGCAAAGCAATGGACAGAACCAAATTCAGGTGTGACACAGATGTTAGAACTATCAGATATGGTATCTAAAATAGTCATTAACAACATAGTCAAGTCCCTGGGGAAAATGGGAGGTAATCTCCCTAGAAAGATGGATACTTTAGGAAAGAATCAGGTGGAAATGGTCAAGGGGCTTGTTGGCAGGCTTGACAGTCAACAGAAAGATGAGTGAGGTTCATGCAGGTCAATAATCCAACTGAGACAGAGATAAAACAGAGTAGAGTACTCAGGATTTGGAACATTATGAATCAGCATGAGATATGTGTAGCTAGACTCTCAGAAGGAAGGAAATTGAGAACATGGGACAGAAGGCATCTTTGAAGAGATAATGGCTGAGAATTTCCCAAGACTAATAGTGAACACCAAATCACAGGTCCAAGAAACTCTGAGAAAACCACACAGGGTAGAGACCCTAAACCCACACCCAAAACAGCGTGTCCAAACTGCTGAAGACCAAAGACAAAGAAATCCTGAAGGCAGACAGAGAAATAGAAACTCGTTGCACACATAGACATCACAGCAGATCTCATCAGGAGCCAAGTGTTAGGGACTGAATCATCTTCCCCCCAAGTGCATACGTTGAAGCCCTAACCTTGAGTGACCATATGCAGATGTGAGACCAACAGAGGGATGTAAGGAGTGACTGAGGCTGAATGAGGCCATGAAGGTGGAACCCTGGCTCGACAGAACTGGTGTTTTCATGAGAAGAGGAAAAGACATCTCCCTTATACGCACAGGGGAGACCATGGGATGATGCAGTGGCCAGGCTGTCCTCTGCGAGAGACCTTGCTGTGCAGTCAGTGCTTTGATCAAGCACTGACAGCAAACCTCACAATGTCTGGAGTAGACTGACACCCAGTGAGAGCCAGAAGACCAAGGAGTGGCCATTAAGTCGTGAGAACTGGAAAACTTAACTCACCAGCACAGCATTCTCTACCTTGCAAAACTATCTCCCAAAACTGAAGGGGAAATAGACTCAGGAAGAAACCAAGAGCATTTAGCACAAGAAATGTTGAAGGACATTCTTTAGGCAGAAGTGACAGGGTTTTAGACAGAAATTCAGGTCTATAATAATAAACAAAAAATGTTGGAAATGCCATAAAGGAAAGCACATATAAAATTCACTTTTCTTATTTTTAACTACTCTGAAGGATGACTCAGTGTCTAAAGCAAGCATAATACCAATGAGCTGTTCGTTCACAGTATCTGCCTTACAGGCTGAGAGGCCCAACCCCAGCAAGGGTGGATGGAGACTGAGCTTGGATGCAGGTCTTCACTTCCATTCAGGCACAGAGCTTTCTGGCTAAGCTGATGATGTCCTAGGTCTCAGAACTCTCAGATCCAACCAGGATCTGGAGCAACCACTGGTCAGATGGCAAACTGGGTTAAAGACGTGAGGAACTTGGTGGGGATGCTGGGACGTTATTCCTGAGGTGCTTTAGAGGTTAAAATATAAGTAGCTGTATCTACATCCAGAATACCTGCCTCCCTCCCTCTTCCCTCCTCTGTCCCCCTCATCCTCTGTCCCCTCCTCTATCCCCTCTCCCATCTCCTCTTTAGTAGCTGATGTCTATTGGTCCTGTCCTACTCCCCCATGTCAAATCTAGGGATCCCTGACCAGCAGGAAGTGCAAATTTGGAGCATAAATCAATGTGAGGACAACTCAATGAGCTTTAATAAGTGTAGCAAAGTTTATACCACATGAAAAGGCAGAAGACAAGTGAACTGTTGGCCTCTGAAGATACCTGAGGTGTTGGAGGTGCATTTTAAAAAAAAATTTATCTTATTTTATTTATTTATTTATTTATTTATTTTTTTGCGGCACCAGGGATTGAACTCACAACCTCACACCTACCAGGGCAGGTGCTTAAGCCACTGAGCCAAACTCCCAGCCCTGGTTTTTTGAGGCAGGGTCGCACTGTGTAGCTCAGGCCAGCCTTGTGCTCGCGTTGTAGTCCAAGCTGGCCTCGAACTCACAGTGCTCCTCCTACCTCAGCCTCCCGACTGCTGGGATTAAAGGTGTGTGCCACCACACCCGGCTAAAAAATTTATTTTAAAGACAGTAAAATCCAACAAAACAAAACAGAACAAAGTCAATCAAAACGAAACAGTAAATTTGGTACAGAACTTCAAAGCAGGACACTAGGAAAGCAATAGCTACTATAGTACATCTTGTTATCTTCACAATAGTTGTCCATTCCATCAGGTATATCAAAATCAAACCAAAAACAAAACAGAATCTTGAATAAAGCAAGACAGTCAATCAGAATAAAGCAAAACAGTGAGAACAATATTGGATTTCAAAGACAAGATAGAAGGAAATCCCCCATATTTGCTATACTGCATACTGTCATCCTCCCAAGAGATGCTCAGACTGCTGGCCCCAGGCCTGCAAAATCAACCAAACAGTACAAGCATTTAGTTGCTTTATGCACCTTAGTTGCTATCAGCCTAGCTGGTCCACTGAACCAGTGGGTTGCTTACAGGGTGCGAGGGTGTGGGGACGTGTTGAGGGGGTGTTGATTCTCAGCCTGTGCGCTGGTAAGCTCACAGGAGGCGTGACTTTTCTCTTCCTGGAACCCATTGCACTGCTTACCAGGAAGGCTGGCTAGTTGTCTTCTGGTTGGATCCTCCCACGCCCAGCATGACGGGTTCTCAGGAAGTGCTGATTTTTCTCTTCGGATGTGCATTTGGTATGTGGATAGGATTCACAAGTGGGAAGGTTTCTGAGAAGTCCTTTAGTAACTCTGGCTCCCAGTATAGTGTGTTTCAGTTAGTCACAATGTACCCTTTATTGTGAAGTTTGGTTGGAGTTTAGGGCTATGGAACTGGGGTTGGCATCTTTTTTCCACCCTCCTGCCAAGTTATTGGGTCCCCAGGACACACAATATAGGGTCATTTCCTTGAGAATCAGTTGGATAAGTTACAAGTTCCAACTCATCCTTTGTAAGGTGTTGTCCTTGTTAATCATCTTAATTTAGTGCGTTGGTTCTAAAATTCTAAACAAATTTCACCTTAGGACAACGCAAGAACAGGAATCAGATGCAAGAGATATCTCTAATACCAATCTAAACTCTTCCATTTTGGCCAGTTCTTAGCAGAGTTTTTCTCTTATGTTACCAAAGGGAAACTCATCTTCTCTCCAAATTTCTCTTTTCTCTGTTCATTCTAAATATTTCAGCTAGAAATCATTACAAATTCCTGATTACTGGAAAGCTCAAAAGACATTGCCATGTCCCTTCTGTGTTGCCAGATTCTTCTAGATGTATCACTCCCAAAAGACCTGACTAGTCCCCCAACTCTGTCCCCAATATGCCCACCTACATCTGTTTACTCAGACGGATTTGGGGGACAAAACTTGGTGGCTTGAGATTAGCAGCCCTGGTGTTATTCAGCCCAATTCCTTCCTGCTGTCTACACAGCAGTGCTGGGGGAGGGGGGAGAGAATAGGCTGCTCTTCTCTGGTCCCCATCAATAGTTCAGGAGTAAGAGAGAAATACTCTGAGTGAGCCCAAGAGCCATTCTGACCAAGGTGTCAAAGTGGAACTAGTATCTCCTGTGGGCCATGGGAACCAGCCATCCCATGGGCATGGTTTCCCACCCTCAATGGATGCATGATTTCCAGGTGCCTGAGCTCCAGGGAGCCTAAATTATTCTCAGGTTTCCAGGAAATGGTGTGGGTATTGTCACCAACATCCTGCTTCTCTCGGGTTCCCAAAGAAGAGAGCTGAAGCATTGGCCATGGTCAGGCTTGATCAGAGAGACAGAGTGAAGATTCCCTCTCTGGTTCCACCTGCTGTAAGCCATCCTCTGGTGACATCACATAGCAGTATTTTCTCTGCTGGGACTATGCTACCTATGGTGGACTATAGGGTGCTGTGAACTTCTAGGAACTACATGAAATTTGTGAGGTTACATGTGTTTGAGGGGGTGCCCGGTTCTAGGGAGAGTCAGACTAGGGCAGCAGTGACTCCAGAGAACCAAGAAGGCCCCTGACAATTGTCATTCAAAGACAAGCACGTTATGATAATTCCAGGACTCAAAACTCCTGTGCTGCTGTGCCACCTAGCAAGACCTGTTCTTTCTGTGCAGCTAGCTCTTCAAGGGAAGAGGGGCCCAGCATAACACCTCCCACTTCCTCTGGAAGCCACTGTCCAGACCACACCTTTATGTCTCTTGTTTCACAGTCCCTGTGGCAAATTCATGTGCCATAAGGATTTCTGAGAAAAGGGTCTATATTCCAGGGTTAAACTTTAGTCACAGACGACAAGCTTTGGAACTAAACTTAGAGTCATTAGAATCTTCAAAATGACCCTTCATCCTCCACCAAAGCCAGGGCTGAGCCCATGTTGGGAGCCAGAGCTGTTAACTCCTATGAGCAGCTGGAACCTTTGAGCTCTAGGCCACATTCTCACTTTTCTGAAACTGGAATTCAGAGCATCCTGATAGTATGTGTTGTAATTTCAGGCATCAGGTGAGTTTTATAGGACAATTAAAAACATTTGATTTATATAAGTTGCAACCTTAAAAAATATAGTCATGTCCTGGATCCTTAGGTCATACCTGATAGCTGTGTCTCTCATGCAGTTTTGGTATATTTGTTTGATTGGGAAGTCAGATGCTCAGCATGAAAGTGACTTTTTCTACCACTGGAGAAACAGAGGAGGATTCTGGACATTTACCAGTCCCTCCATCTTTCGAAATCAGAGACGAGTTGGGTGTGGTGGCGCACTCCTGTAATCCCAGCACTTGGGAAGCTGAGACAGGAGAACTGTTTGCAAGTTCGAGACTAGCCTGAGCTACAAAGTGAGCCCAAGGCCAGCCTGAACTGCATAGGAAGATCCTGTCTCAAAAAAAAAAAAAAAAAAAAAAAAAAAGAATCAGATTTGGCCCACTGCTCTATGTCCTTTTTGGTTTTGTGAGCCAGTTCGTTCTGCCCATCTGCCTTCCTTGGAGATCTCTTGGTTTCCACCCTCCTTATTGTTCCATTTACATGTCTGGAAAATTCCCTTAAAGCTTACTAGCTTAAAAGCTGACCATTTAAATCACTCACAATCCTGCAATTTGTGCAGGAGTCGGGTAGCCATGTACACTGCATTCAGCACCAGCTCAGGGAGCTTGGAGGACAAGGCTTGTGCGCTCAACTTGTTCATTTAGTCCCTCAGTGACTCTGGAGCTGATGCTGGGTGTTGGTTTTCACACGGTCCAAATGGTCTGGAATTGAGAACGATATGGTTGTTGGGTGTTAATGGCATGTACAACTTGTGCTTGGAAAAGAGTGAGAAAATAAGCCTTTTGCGGCACAGCCATTACTGTGGTTTGGATATGATTTTGGTGTCTCCAAATATTCATATGTTGAGAGCCGGTGGATGACAGTGTGGAACCCTGAAAAGGGGAGACTGGCAGGAGGCCCTTAGGTCTCTGGGTAAGCTGCCTTACAGGGGTGAATGCAGCCTTCCTGGGACCCCTGAGCTCTCGGGTGGTTGTAGAAGCCTGAACCTCATCCCTGAGTGGCTTCCTGCCTGCTGATGTGATTGTTCCCTTTCACACACTCCTGCTAACGTGGTCACCATGAGGAGATGCTGGTGCCAAGCCTTGACTCTAGAACTCTGAGCCCCTTCTCTTCAACAGCAGCTGCCTCAGGTATTTTGTCACAATAATAACAACAAACAGACTAACGCAGCCTTGGAAGTCAGGGCATCACTCTAGATCTTGTCGGCTGAAGCAGTCATGAGTCCTGTCCAAGTTAGAAGCCACCTCTTGATGGGGAGGGGTGAGATTCTGAAGAACACCAAGATTAGAAATACTGCTCTGGGTACCTTTGGAAAATGCATCCTGCTCACTTGTTTTTCAGTCCAAACAATTCTCCACCTTGCTTCTCCTTGACCTTTGCTGTCCTCACTCTGCTGATTGGTTCAGGATGAATGGGGTCATAACTCTTCACATTCTGTGTCCCAACAAAGTAATAAAAGGTGACAACATCAACTCGACAGGCCCTGTCGGGGAATGCCAAAGCCAAGAGAAATGTCTGTAAAGTCTGGGCCTTCCAGATTTCCCCCTTTTGTTGGCAAAAATAGTTAGATTTAAGGACTTGCAGTTAGCAGTGAGATTTAAGATGTTTGCTCACACAAATCACAAGCCACAGGTCTTCTTGGGTTAACCAGGACAAATTTATGATGGAGAAATTATTATTTTTTAAAAAAAGACTCTGTGAGATGAGCGAAGATTTCTCTTAGCTATCGAGCAATTTTTCCTCTTGAAATTTTAAGTTTCTTGTCAAGGTGAAAGGTGCTGCTGGTGACCTTGTTTATGACCGAGAAAGCAATATATTTGCAAAGCAAAGTTCCTCCCAGGAAGTTAGTCTGGCCCTGACTTTTGTTGCAAAGCTGCTTTGATTTATCTACAAGTCAAACTTTCCTGACAGAAGGGATGATTAAACTGGCTAGTGACTGAAATATGATACAGGCTGTTCTGATTGGTGAAGCCACATGAGTGGGACAGAGCTTCTCCACCAGGGCCTGGTGACCCTGGGCCAGGTGTTTCCAGAAAATTTATAGGATGAATGGAAAAACAAAGAAGATCGATGGAAACAGAAACAATAAATCCCTATTCTGCAACCTCTGAGAGTCAGAGTTTGAAGGAAACTCTGAGATAAAAACAACTGCCTTGTGCA
>RJWM01003299.1:0-115276 GCA_004363535.1 Dasyprocta punctata | reverse complement strand
CCCTCCCTGGGCTCCACACACCGCTCTGAGGCACTGGCCCCTTTGAATTTTTTGACTCTCTAATTCTTGCTTGATCTTTCAGTTTCTTTCCAAAATTCAAGATCTGTGTTGTTATACCTGGCTTTCTCTGGTTCATCTGAATTCCTGCCTGGTGTCTGATCAGCCTCCAGTCTGTGATTTGGGGAAGGACCCTATGAAGTCTTCTTCCTCATCCCCCATCAATACCACAGTCCGCTTTTTATAGCCAAAGAAATTTGCTTTCCTACTTAAATTCGGCTAACCATTTACAAATTTCAGTCTGAGCATCACAGCTGGGCAATGAGCTGCAGGTTCCTGGTTCACTTCCCTGGGAGAAACAAACATGCTGGTTGTAGGTGGGGGAAGGAAGGGGTATTTCAGAGTGACCAGGAGCAGCTGGTAATATAGTGAGAGAAATACAGGACATCCCACTACATTTAAATATTGGCTACAGAATGAATGCTTTTGAGCAAAAATGTTTCAAATATTTTTAGAAACATACTTTAAAAATTTTTCATTGTTTATGTAAAATTCCAGTGGAACAGGGTGTCATGGTACTTTGATTTGCTAACAAAATAATTGATTAATTACAATTTCTGAATTTTTCCATTAGATTGTGAAAATGATAGAACTCTGAAGAAAAAAAAGCAAGCCTAGTAGTTGAGAGTTCACTAGGACTGAAACTCATCAGTTCCATAGTTTCAAACCTCTGCTCTTCTTTACGTTCCCTTGTGTTTGAAAGAATAGAGTAGATTCGGGGATAATTCAATATGGCAACTGATGTAAAAGGAAGTATAGCTTTCTGCTACTATTTTATTAGTTTAAAGATGATTCGATTTTAGAGATAGCAGAGATCTTAAATTACTTTACACTCCACACCTGAAAAATATTAAAGTGATTTATAGATAATTCTGTACTGTTATCTCATTTTTTGTCAATTTCTTTACTTTTGCCAAAAAAAGAAACAAAATTGATTTCAAAGCAGTTTTTGTTTTAGAGTTCTCACCGATGGCACAACCTAGCACAGTAACTGGGAAACAGTAATTAATGATAGTTTGCCTGAAGCAAAGGCTTAATACATAAATATATCCGAATAAACAGGTTGAACACAAAGCTCAGAGATAAACTTTTTTTTTTTTTTTTTTTTTTGCAGTTAGGGGGTACAAAAATGCACATTTTCAACTTTTCCCTCAATAATTGTGAGAATTAATTAATTCAATTTGAAAATCTCTGGCATGTGCTCTGTTCGGAGACGAAGTCACTGGTCTGGATCAGAAGCATTTGCCTCAGCCAAGGAAATGGCGACTCCAACTCTTCATCTTCTTCCACTGGTGCCATACAGTAAGTCTCATAGCAGAGTCTGACTTGTACGAAAATATACAGGACTGTTACGGATTACAAACTGGTGGTCAACTTAGCCCCAGCTGAATTCATTCAGCTGGTGTTGAGTAAAGATGCTTCACCTGAAGAAAGTTGCCAGCATAAGTAGAAATGTGGAGAAGAAGAGCCAGGCGTTGTGGGTTCCTGCAAGAGTTGCTGTTTGAGCTGCTGGTTCTCCTGGAGGTGCTTGTCATGCTGGCTTTCCCAATATGGATTCAGCTATTATCGTCGGAGGAGCTCGGGACCTAATTGGTGAGAGTGGTTTTGGTTCATGTTGCAGGAGCTCTGCTCCTCACATTGTGCATCGCTTCCTGGCTCCGGAGGGGAGGCTGTGTGCTGGAGAAGTTGGTCACGCTGGGCTTCCTGACCTGTGCTCAACTGTTCTCCATTGTCGGAGGAGCGTGGGACCTCGTCGCCGCTGGGGATGGCTGTGGTGCTCTTCAGGACAGCCCGGCTTCTTCTTTTGAGCGTGACTTCTCGGCTCCCATGTAGAACCCTCAACCCACTGCACAGCTCCTTCACCCCGCTGGCATAGACTTTCTAGTTCCACCGCTGACCTTTGGCCTTCCCGGCACAGAACCATAAATAGACTGGCGTGAGCCCTTATTGTGGGCTCTTAGATTCCCAGTTGGTACTGTGGGAGGCATTGTCATGCATTTGGGTCTCTAGTGGGACTCTTGCATGATATTGCTGTGGGATCCAGGCCTTCGGCTAAATATCCTGGGTCTTAGTGTTGTGGACAGATTTTCCTGCACTTTCTTGTGTTTAACTTTGGGTGACTATTATAAAATAGTATTACAAACTCTGTGTCCTGTATGCAGTTGTTCGCCCTGTAACCCCTGACTACAACAAGGACAATAGGCTGACATGCCCAGTCATCTTATATCTATAGTTGAAATTAACTTCATATCGTGCTCTAAACATTTATTGATACAGGTAGCTTTTGACCACTACCAATGTGGATTATAGTGTTCATAGAATTAAAAGGCTTTTATCACATTATTTCTTGAGTATTTCTTTTTATGAACAAGAATTGTAAAGATTAATTCAACTCCAGCACTCAATGAAAAGGTTATACAGCTAAGGAAAGAAATAAAAACCAAACTCTCTGGAATACATAATTAGGATTTTTGAGGCATGCTGAAAATCAGGATCAACAGTTTTCATTTATTGAACACTGACTATCTGCCAGACAGATCCTAAATACCTTAGATGCGAATGCGTCTTTTCTAATCCTTGAAAAGGTTCTACGAGGCAGGTGCTATTATTTTACACCCAACGAACAGGTTGAGAAACTTTGGCTCAGTGAGGTTTATGACTCAACTCAGCGTGCTACAGCTAGCTGGCAGCAGCCTAGCATTTGAACAGTCTTCTGTAGATCCGATAGGGTTAACAGTGCACCAGCACATTTTAGAAAAAGCATTTTTAAGCTATCACTATGACCATTTCTATAAAAGCACAGGTGCTTAACCTGTGGTTCCTAGGGTCATGGTCAGAACTCTCCTGTCCTCAAATAACCCTGATGTTAAATGCAGAATGCTACAAGTGCGTCCATCACTATGCCCATAGCATGCATCAGATTTTCTTGAGGAGTCCCAGATCTCAGATGTAGTACCACATGTAGTACTGAGCTATTACCTGGGTGATGTTTCTTTGTAGCAGAGCTCCTGCCAGGGCGGAGCGGAGTCCTGAGCTTAGCAGTGGGACAAAACCCTTGCCTTTCTTCCGGGGTGCACAGAAGGGGTGATCAGAGAGGCTTAGGGGGCCTGCAGAAGTCTCCACTCCCTCCTGAGCCTCTGGCTCCCCTCACCCCTCCTCGTGCCCTCCTGAGACCTTGGCTTCCTTCCTCTGTGAGGATCCTTCTACGTGGCCAGGCCCGCCCTTCCTTCTGTTAAGCAGGTGCAGCCATCTCCCTTCCCCTCGCACACTAAATCCACTCCTGTTGCGTGCAAGAGCCTTACTTATCTCTCCATGACTGCAGTTCTCCTGGGTGTTCCCAGCAGCAAAAAGCATGCTATAAACACGTTTTAGTGCCTCAAGTTCAAGCCCAGCCTGGGCAATTTAGCAACTCAGCAGAATGCTGTCTTGAAACAAAACTTTTTCAAAAAGGATGAGGATGTACTTCACCAGGAAAACACTTGTGTAGCTTTGCAAGGCACAGGGTTCCATCTGCAGCACCTCAAAAAAGGAAAGGAGAAAAGCCCACATACTTGCAGATATACTACATGTGTCTGCCTCATTTTCCTTTCTTTACTCACCCTGAAAAACGTAGCCATAGAGATGCCTCTGACCACATCAATACTCAGATAGGAATAATGATAAACACCTAGGTAGTGTCAAGCACTGTTTTAAGCATTTTGCACACACTAACTACTCTGCACAATGATACTATAATTGCTAATAAAATAAAGAATGTTATTATCCTCATAGCACACTGGAACAAACTGAGTCCCAAAGAGGTTAAGGAAACAGTTCAAATTCTGAGTCCCAGATTTGAACTAGGGTCACTTATATCGCCAACTGCATACCGTAGTACCTTTCTGAGTTTTATCTCCACTTGATGTCTACATCTCCATGTTATGAGGTCACTCAGGAAGTCAGGGCTTTAGTGCCCGACTTCCCAAACTGAGCACTGCTAAACCCAGAGGTTACCAGCCCTCCCTAACTGGTCGTCTCTGCAGCTCCTCACTTGAGGTGAGCCCTTCCTCTAGCTGCTCCCCTCACTGGCGTGCCAGGACCCAGCACCCCCTTGGATTTCCTCCTTCTTCAGTGCTGGCTCCACTTCAGTTCTCTCTGGCAAACCCTTTCTTCAAAACCCTTTGCGAGCTTTGAGGGCTCTTGAGCATCTTGCCTGCTTGTGAGGAGACTGCGCTCCCCGGATTCATGTGCCGAGGAGGCCCGGTTTTCTCTCCCTTTCTAGGCCATGCCCTGAGCTCCAATTCCACATTTCCACTTGGATGGACGAAATGGGCAAGTGCTGGCCTTTGCCCTTTAACCCGTGTCCTGCCTTCCAGGGCACCTCCTGGAACTGCTCATCTCAGAAAACAGAATCTCTGTCCAGCTGTTTGGCACACCACCACTTTAGCTGCTCTGGTCTCCTCTGTTTTGCTAGTACTGCAAATTCAATTCATCAGCAGATTTTGTGAATTGCATCCTTAAGGATATTCCCAGTTTGGTGGCATCTCATAACCACCCAGTCTGCTAGCTTGGTACATAAGTTGCTTCCTTTAGATATCAACAACAGCAATTCCTTCTGTAGGATGTTCTTGCTTCCAACCTGTCCTCATTCCGTTGTCTTGAGAAGCTACAATGATCCTCTTCAATTTCATACCCTTCCATATTGGCAAAAAACATTTAATGCTTTCCCATCCCATTTATAACAAATCCAGAGCCTTAACTATATCTTCCACGGTCTTCCCACAGTCTGGTCCTCTGCTAAATCTGCCCACCTTCTGCCCTGTGCTGTACACCTCGGTCTGTCCAATCATATTGAACTTTTTGCCTTGGTACACATTTATCAAGGAGACTGCCTCAGGACCCTTGCATTTCCAATTCCCTCCAGCCCCAAGACTGCAGGTATTCGCTGGATCACACCCACCTCTGGTTCTGGTCTCTATTCAAACATCGCTTCTACAGAAAAGCTTTCCCTGACCACCTCATGGCAGGTAGCATCTTCATTTCCAGTCTCCTTACATCTATTTTTTAGATAATATTCCATCTATTTAGGATTGTATTTATTTGTTTCATATTTCTTTCCTCTTACAACTTATTACTCAAGCTCCAAAAGAACAGAAATTGTGTGTTTTCCAATACCTGGAACCATACCAGGATCATTTTTGTCAATTAAAGACTGTTAGATTCCTAATTCATGATTTTGATTAGAGATATGTCATTGCTTGCAAGATAAATATTAGTGAATTAAAATGTATACTGAACGGACATACTATTTATATACTTTTCCCAAGCTATCTGCCAACTTTTCAGAGTCAGTCCACAGTTATATTCAATCTGTCATATAGTCACGCTCTGGATTTTCTTTAAGCGATGATTAGAATATTTTAGTGACGTCTCACTTGGTGCTCTGAGACGGATCACGTGCTTCCTAGTCCTGGCTCACCGTCAAGGCAGCTTCGGCAAAATTACTTAGCCACTGGCTGTTGCGTTAGAACATGAATCCGATTTGGGACGGTTATGGTGCTGAGCGGTTCTGACGTTCCACACGGGGCTCAGACCCCAGCAGCCAGGGCCTGGCTTACTGGTCACGGGGCGCCCACAGCTCACTGGTGTTTAAAGACAGCATGGGGCGGAACGCTTGTCCCCTCAGTTTTCACACAGCCGGCTGACAGGTTGGTAGCAAGTGAGTTGTTCCCTGAAAATATGATTATATTTCACTTTCACTCACATTAGAAAAGTTGCTACATCTTCTAGAATTTAAGATTTTCCTGAGCTCCATCTTCTGAGGTACTTAAGATTTTCTTCTTAATTTACTCTGCATCGACAGATACCCATTTCATAATACTAAAAGGCAGATTTTTCTCCATTGCGAAGTAGTAGTGCCTGATTGTTGAATAAAATTGTATTTGGAATTACAAAAGCAACATATATCATTACAGAAAAATTTAGAAAAAGGAGAAAGAATTGAGAACCTATAGGGAAGCACAAAGACAAGAGTAAGAAATCTAGAATCTTATCCAGAAAGCAACCAATATTAAGGACTTTTCCTGTTTATATGACTTGGCTTTTAAATGTAATGTAGCAAATTCAAGTCTTTTATTCATCTTTGAAGATTTAAAGTATAGTTGCATTTTGTCGCAATTCTATCAGAGTTAATATTGTGTACACTGGAGCGATGATTAAGAGTTAGCCACCCTAATTATTATTATTATTATTATTTTTTTTTTTTTTTGCAGCACCGGCAATTGAACTCACAACCTCGTGCCTGTCAGACAGGCAGTTAAGTCACGGAGCCAAACTCCCCGCCCTGGTTTTTTGAGGCAGGGTCGCACTGTGTAGCTCAGGCCAGCCTTGCACTCACACTGTAGCCCAAGCTGGCCTCGGACTCACAACGCTCCTCCTACCTTAGCCTCCGGAATGCTGGGATTAAAGGCGTGCGCCACCATGCCTGGCTTAGCCACCCTAATTATAAACAAAGAGCAAAATGAAAGATAGATAATAGGAAGGAGAGAGGCGAAGGGAATCAAAAGATGGAGGGAGGAGACAGGGGAGGGGAGGAAAAAGGAATGCGGATGCGTTATACACAGGCATGGACTCCACACAAGGGATGCGAACCCTGTTCACTGCACACGTGTACTAAGACAAATAAAAAAGGTAATCCCTCCCCCCAAAAAAAATGAAAAAAGAAAAGTTGCTTCAGTTTTGTTATTTTTCCCAGCAGGTTTTTTGTTTATCTCAATACTGATGCCCTCAGACAGACCTGCAACTATGTCACAGTTTTTAAAAAAACCTTTGGGGGCAGGAGGACATAGTACAGAATACTGGACAGTCAGCTGAAGAACCGAGCACAGAAATGCACCTTAAAAAGAATTAAAAAAGCAGAGTGCAGTCTTCAAAAATATGAAGTGACACCAATTCATAAGATTAAAGGAACAGAATTTAACACAGCTTTATGTAATGTGTCTTTTCGAGTTTGATAAGCATGAAAACTTTTTCATAATATTATGCAATAAATTATATTTTCTAAGTTCAAAATTCACACACATTATTCCCTTTTCTTCAAAGAAACGTGGAGCCTAAAAGTGCATTTTAAAAATCAGTTCTACCCTCCTTCTAGAGACATGCTACGGATACTCAGACTAATAATGGATGCACCACCAAGCAAAAGAGAATTAAAACAGTATGAGCTGTAGAAAATCTGACATAAAATGGAATTATTTCATAGAATAGGGATTTTAGAAACCAGTAATGTGCTGCCATACTAGACAAAATTTAATTTTCCTTTTTTTTTGTCACTTGTATATGTTGTGTCAATAGTAAACATTATTAGGTCACATTTAATGCTACATTCTACAGACCAACCATTGAGTTCCATGGCACAGAAGATGGCCCAGTGCTCTGGGTCTATGTCTAACTCTCGCCCAGGTGACAGTGGGCTGGGGCGATGTCTGAAGGTCCCCACAGCAGCTGTTACTTACTGCTGTCACCACAGCCGTCTCTGTCGTGCCTATGTGTGTTGCTACTTAAGAAACCCCCTCCACCCTCAAGCCCTGCATAAACCCATCCTAATTTACAGCCTTCTCAATATGAGGCATTTTGATAATGATGCAATAAATATGTGAGGTTGGAACTGTGAGAAGCTCATAAAAAAGGAAAAGGAACAGAATCAAAGGAGGAAGCGAAAGCATGTGAGGGGACGGGCTGCCTTGTTTCAGAAGCGATGGGAGAATAGCCTGAAGTCCACACATGTGCAGGGGTATTGGATATCATGAACATGGTTCTTGTTCATTTTTCCCCAGGGATTCTGAACGTGAAGGTTGATACAGGGCACCACCATCCTACATCTGGTCCTAAAGTAGAGGGCGCTTCCTAAAGCTCTTCCGAAAGCATGATAAAGACACTCCAGTCTTCCAAGTTAGAGTAGAGTTTAGGACAATGTAAATGCGGGAACTGGATATCAAAGGCTCCTCACAGCGCCCTCTGGCCGTGTCCTCCTCTGTCTTGCCCCTCCCCACACCTGCACCTTCAGTGTGGGGCACCTTCTGCCTCCCTGCGAGCACCCTACTTTCCCTCCTGTGTGAGATTCATCACGAACCTCACTTAAAAACAGGCTCTTCTCCAACTGCCTCACGCAGATTGCTCTAAAAAGCCTCCCACTTCCTGTTCACATGAAGACTCCCCTACCAGGACGGACGCCGTGGACCTGTCATTGTCCCACGGGCAGCCCACAGTTCCTTGCAGACATGGATGAGTCTTCCTCGTCTTGGTAATTTTAATGCTACCCCACAGACTCTCTGCTGCTGTAATGAAGGCACTGGTGCATAACAACATCATGTGATAAGCATTTAGGAATTGCCTCCCAAAGATGAGTGACACAGATGCACTATCTCGCGCAAGTGTTTCATCGAAGTGTCGCTTCTGCATATATAAAAGCAGCAGAATGACACTGGAGTGAGTCAGGCTTTCAATATTCTACAGAACTGTTGTGTGCTATATATTCTGAGTGGCCTCTTGATGCATTTACTATGCAAACTCTTTCATTTTGACAGCTATTGGAGAAAAAGTGCTTCATTACAAGAGGGAGACATAAAGATGTGTATGCTATTGAGCAAAATCTATGGTCTAAGTCAAAATAAATTCCTACACAAGTAGGAGTGTTCTCCATAGCAGGAGATTCCGGCAGAGAAGAAGACAGAGCCCAGCAGAGAACAAAATTCCAGCCCCTGGAAAAAGCGGGGATCCCTGTGGAGCACGGGCCTGGCCCTGAGGGTGTTGAATTGCTGAGGCTTCAAGAAGGGACTTAGGCCTGGGAACATGCCATCGCCTGGCCACGGGGGACAGGGGACCAGTTGGGCACTGGCTTCCCAGAAAGGCGGAATTCTATAACCAGGTGGCAGGTGGGCAGTTTTATATGCTTGCTGACTACTGTCTGAGGTGTCTCCAAGGCCTGGTGGGGTTGAACCTACTTCTGGGCAGAGAAGGGATTCTAAAGAGTTCCTGGTAACTCTTTTCTTTCTTTCTTTCTTTACTTTTTTTTTTTTTTTCTGGTCAAGCACTAAGACCCGAAAACAACTATAATAATGTCCAAACCACTTTAAAGGTAACCTTCCCCATTCAATTAAAATCATTCTGCCTAATACCAACCTGCTTACTCACTATATGCATTACAATGTTTTCTATGTCACAGCCTTGCCTAGTGTTCTCCAACTGTAACCACTTGAAACAGAGTAGGGGAAATCTTAACGTACAAACTTTTAACACACAATCATAAGTCATCAATGGCCATCGAAGGAATGCATGATCTCCACCTGTATGAGGAATCTGGGAGTGTCTGAAAGTATCTCCCCTGGTTTTGCTTTTGCAAATAATAATGAAGAAATGAAACGGAATCTATCCTAACAAGGTCGGGGGCATCTGAGGTTACTGGCAGGGGAGAATTCTGGCTTTCTTGAAAAGACGAAATGCACAAGCCTTGCCAGTCTGAGGGCAGCCTGCCACAGCCTCCACAGTGCGCCATTGAGCGCCAGGGGAGCGGATAGTCGGTCATTGTTCCACAGGACGCCAGACATTCTCATTTGCTGTGTGTTAATTGAAAGAAACCATTTGTTGTGCGGCTAAAATAGTTTGCTTCTGAAATTTGCTAAGGAATGGGTGCCGATTTATTAAAAAACTCAAGGCCAAGTTTAATTTTTCCAGCTTTCAACCTAACACAGTATCCTTGGCTTGGAAAGAGTGAAAGTCTGAAGTGGAAATCAAAGTCCGTAGCTGAAGAACTGACCCTGTTAGCCTGAACCAGGGTCTGAGGATGGCTGAGGCTCTGCAGTTTCCTTTCTTGATTCTGAGAAACTGGTTCAAAGTTCAAACCTGATGGAAGGATTCAGAAGTTTTATTTTTTCCTTTGTAGGCTTAATGAAAGGCTCAGAGCTTGACCCAATAAAAGGTAGATTAGGAAGCAGTCTGAGCTGCTAAAGAATTCCTGTGGTTTTTCCGCTTTAAAATAATCACAGATATGCATGAAATATCTGTGTATGCCATTAAGACACACCCATATGCCCATGCCTACCCAGGTTCTTCATTTCCTGGGACAGCAAAGCATGACTTGCTTTTGTTCTTTTCACTGAGTGATCATCACGGCTCCCATTAGTTCACAAAAGATTAAAACACGTGTTATGACAGCACAAAATGCTGACATGCAATTATAAAACACAAAATACAATTTTATTAAAAATACATCTTTTAATGAGACGGATGTGGGGCTTAAAGGACTCATTTGTGTTCATGACTGAATGCCATTCATTGCTAGAATAAGCCAAACTGACATCAATCCATTCCTAGCTTTGATTTCCACACATGCAAATATGGTGAAGCTTTCTTCGTGGTAATCTGTAGTGAGGGTGTGTAGGAGCGAGAGCTGTGGTCTGTTCTTTGGGAAGAGAGTGCAGAGAAACTACGAGAGGGTTACAGAAAGGACATTTGGGAAGGGCACATCATGGGATCGGACACCGGCAAAAATGAGTTTAGGATGCTACCTCATGGTGAAAGCCCCTGCGAGAATCTAAGGAGTGTAATTTCTATTGCAATACTATCCCTTCCAGGTGTGTCTACACCTCTCTCTCCTCCTCCACGAGTCCCCAAGAGACCTCTTGTGCCCTGAGTGTTAGGCCCAGAGTGGGGGGCTCAGCTCCACGCCAGAGATCAGAACTCTTAAGGCCTTTTACTTAAGGCAGAAGGAGAAGAATTGATCAACAGTGACTTTCAGATCAAAAGCTTCTTAAATTTACATGTGAAACCAAGCTCTACCATAGGTTCTTGCTAAAATGCAGGTCCTGATGTTATTAAGGTGGTCTGGGCTCTGGGACTCTGCCCTTCTGATAACAGCTTCCCAGCCACCATGAACCGCACAGAACAGTCTCGAGTCTGTCTCCACGCTGAGGAGGTGCGCGTGGCTGAATGTCCTGAGTAGCATCTGACTGAATGGTAAAAAGCACACGCGAGGTGTCGCTGGGTCACAGTGAATGGAAACCCACAGGAAGTGGCTGCCTGTGTGGTGAGGATCCTGGCTGGAGAAGCGCTGTTGGCTGAATGAACCAGGAAAGGCAGCGTGTGGCTGTGACACTGGGTCTCACAGAGGTCAGGGGCAGATGGGAAGGGACAGAGTGGGGAAAGGTATTACAGCAAGAGAAAGAATAAGGCCACGAGCAAGGATAGGCAGCTCTGGGGTGAACAGTCCAGATTCCCTCAGCGAGCGGAGGAAGGTTCAAGGAAAATAAAGAGACATTGGGGGATTTGTCTGGGGGTGACAAAAGGGAAGGAATTGTCCCAAACCTTGGAACAACTGGACTTTTTAAAGGAAACAGGAAGAAGTTGGACTTTTTAAAGGAAACAGAAACTCTGCAAAATTTTAACAAGGTAAATTGTCATTGAAAATCTATTCTGTAATGTTCTGAAAAGCAAGTTTCCATTTTGTTTCTCTTTTCATTGACTATATCAAACACCTGGATCCTCAAACTCAGACTTCTGATCAAGTAAGACAAAATCCAAAGACTGCAAAAGCCAGACAGCCCACTCCCCGTCGTGCCACTCACACCGCAGAGCCGCTCAGAGCACACTGACACGGGGCGGGTGTCACCGCTTGGTTTCTAACCTCTGCAGTGAGAGGTGCGGCAGAGCATGTTGTGAGTATAGAGTGAGGGATCCTGACTTCCACATTTACAGAGATCATCCTGAGTTTTGTTAAAATGCAGATTCTTGGGCAGTACGTGGAAGGCAGGGCCTTGGGTTCTGCCTCTTTAACCAATGCCCAGGTCTCAGCACCACACTTCAGAAAGCAGAGCTCTAGAGAAGATGCTACAAGTTTAAGTTTTGTTCACACCAGTATTTCTAAGTATGAGAATATCATACATTTCAATGTGAAATTCAAAATGTGGTAAAGTGAATATTTTACTTGAGTGATTTTAAAACTGAAGAAATGAAATTTCAAAAAGATAATGATTCTTGTCTTATGGTAATCATTTCATTCTCATAAATGGGCATGCCCAAGCTAGCAAAGCACTACTGACTTCTCATATTACACTTCTTTGCTTATATGTACAGTGATGTGTATGGAAAGTTACAAAGATACCCTTTTTTTAAATCTTATTTTCTATAGCCCATAGGAACGTTTCCAAATTTAGAACAGATAATGGATCTATTAACTTTCACACTGCATTTCACTTTTAGAAAATTTAAAGCTATACTAACATTAAGAATGAGTAAGAATTCATATTTACATAATCTTGAGCATTTAAAAATTATTTTCCCCAGCTCCTGGACAGAGGAGAGTAACTCAGCACAGTCACGTGGCTAAGATTTTTGTTACTGATAGCAGCAGCACAAGTCTCACCTTTGAATTTCCCCCATGTTTGTGTCGACTCACATTGCAAGTATTATACGCAGTGTTTCTTTGCACATTGGAATGTATAGTGTTTATACAAAATTTACCTTCAGAAAAGGAGTGTCTATTCAAGACGAGTGTCCAGCCAGCCATACTGGCCTCCCCCTGGGCCTTCACAGGCCAGCGGTCAGCCCCCTGCCCCTACACACACACAGAAGGGCTACCCTTGAGGACCCACAGGCACAGGATCCTGCGGGACTCGACCTCAGTGAAGCATCACTGGGGTTCCATGGGCCTCAAGCTGGTTCTGCCCGGGGCTGGCATATGGGGTAGCTTGTGAGAAGCTCTGTCTAGCTCCATCCCGGACACCCACTCATGGGTCCACAGCCAGCCTCTGTGTTAGTCTGCTGCAATGAAATTCCACAGCCTGGGTGGCTTCACCACCGGGGTTTATTTCCCCACCGTTCTGGAGACTGGAAGTCTAAGGTCAAAGTGGCCTCCGATTTCGTTTCTCCTTGCCTTGCAGGCGGACAAATTCTCACTGTTCTTAGATGGTCTCATCCCTGGTGTCTCTTCCTATTGCTATGAGGACCCCGTCCCACAGGATTAGGGGCTCACTCCAAGGGCTTCCTTTTAATGGAACACCTTTTAAAAGACCTTATTTGCAGACACAGGCCTGCATACGAGGGGCAGGGACTTCAACAAAGGAACTTGAGCATCGGACTAGGTCCCTAAGACCTCTCAATCAAGCTGAAACCCGAGACACCGGAAAGTGACACAAACAGGAGATACAGGCCCAGGGCGGAGGCAGAGCCAGCCTGGGGGAAGGAGGTCAGAGGGAGAAGCAGGGTGGTGCGGGAGGGGCCGAGGAGCCCGGAGCCCGGAGCCCGCACGGAAGGCTACACCAGGGGCCGAGTCCGCACCGGCTTCTCTGCGCCATGCTCGGAGCTCCTGCCCAGGGCCCAGAGCTCCGTCTGTGTCCAGACTCGTGAGTTGCTTTTCAATGAGGCCCGCCTGGCCAAGGCGGCTGAGACTGCTTCCTGCCTCTTTCACAGCCCTCTGGAACCCACAACAAGCTCCCATTGACTGCCGTGGGCAGGGTGCATTCTGTTCCCCTGAAACTCGCAAGTGCTCGCGGCGGTGAATGAGCCAATGCAGCGCGGGGCACACAGGGCTTCCGAGGGGAGCAGCGGCCTCAGTGACACACAGGGCACCGCAGATGGGCGTCGGGGCCCCCGCGCACCGTTTCGCCTTCCTTTCTATTAAAGCAGCGGTGTGGAGCAATCAGATAGAACTCCCTTTCCTTTTGAGCACTGCAAAGCCACAGTAATGAAGTTAGTTCCACAGAGCAGGTGCGGTCTGTCTGTGCGTGTGTGTGCGTGCGCAGGTATCCGCATACATCTGTGTGGATTGGATCCGTATGTTTGCACGCATCCGTGTGAATCTACAGGTTCTTGCACACTGCGCAGCAGACGCACACAGCGTTAGTGTTGCTAAAGCCCCCATTTCCAGTGTGAGCGACACTGCCTGCTACTTTTAATCTGAATTACGCTGAATTTAAGGTTGTTAATGTCTCAGTCACCCTCAAAACCAAGGACGCCGAACACACTACCAAGCCCCCTGCAGAAGTCTGTCAGTCTGTCTAAAAAGGCCCATGCTCCATGCTTTCCTCTTCAATGTCAGCAGCGCCTGACTGCAGCTGTAGATGCTAATTGCCATTTACCTTAAAGAGTTCTTTTCTAATATAACTGAGCCTGGCTTGAAATACTGCAGACATCGAGAGGTAGGAAGAGCGGTCCTGCGGGTCCTGGGAGAAACGGGCTGCTTTTCCTGTCTGCTTTCTCGAGATTGGTGGGAAGCTTTCTGTCTTAGGGCCTTTGTGGTGAGTAACTGCTTTCCTCCTCGGTGTGAGGGGAAATTAACCCCAGGAGAAGTCGCAAAATGTAATTTTGGCTCGGAAAGCAATAAGCATGGTAGGAACAACTCAGGTTATTAAATAGAATTATGTGGTGGCTGGTATAAGCAGCTACTAAGGGCAATTTTAAATAAAAATAGGGCAGACAGTTTTCACTTAAATTCAATTTATTTTTAAGTTTATATGATTTCAAATATGATTATTTCCTACTTAATATTCTTACTTCATTTCCTATGCATAAGTTTGCAGTATCCAAAACAGTCCTTGGTAATCTGTGTTCAATAAATATTTCTTGAAGGAATGAATAAAAATACCTAACATTGATCACCATAAGGCACTATTTCTTGAATAATATGAATAAATATATTTATTCTGTAGAATGATATTATGCCATCTAATTTAAAAAGCTATTTTATACTTATGCTTTTAACTGAATCTTATGGTTATTCTAATTAAGTAATATATTATTATAATATATTATTGTTATTTTTGCTGGATTCTGAGAACAAGTGGGCACAAGATTAAAGAACTTATTTAGGTACTATATTTGGTAACCACTAAGTGGGGAAGAGTAGTGAAATGTTCTCCTTTAAAGTGAGCTTTGGAGTTTTCTGGAAAGTAAGTAGTGGGAGACACTGTTTCAAAAATCATCACGCTCTAGACCCTGGGGCTACTTCATTCATTCCACTTCCCGGTGGCTTCCTCTTCCGCTCCTCCATGCAGCTTTGGTCTCCGTCTATAGCACACAGTCCCTGGCTGGCATTTAGGGTGCTCCTATCTTTTTGACTGTGGAAAAGCATACACTACATAAAATGTACCATGTGGACCATTTCTAAGTGCACACTTCAGTGGTATTCACAATGTTGCACAGCAACCACCACACTGCATCTCCAGAAGACTTTCATCATCCCAGACAGGAAGTCTGTATTCATTACACACTAACTCCTCATTGTCCTCTCCCTAAAACTATCAGTAAACCATTTTCCCATGTTCTGTCTCTACAAATTTGAAATTTTTCGATGCCTCAATTAATTGGAATCATACAATATTTGCTCTTTTATGTTAGGCTTACTTCACTCAGCAGAATGTCTATGGTTTATCCACATTGTGATGTATGTTAGAACTTCCTTCCTTAATAAGGCTGATTAATGTTTCATATCATATCATATATATACATATATAGCACTTTGTTTATCCACTCATCAACTGATAAATACGTGGGTGATTTCAACCTTTCACCTTTCTTCTTTTCGATAAGAAAAGAGTAAAGGGAATTTTACAGCAGATATTGGAACTGACAGTTTTGGCAAAATGAGCACTTGGCTAAGCCACAAAAAAAAAAAACACCACAACATGACAGTAATTTATTACCTCCTGGTTTCTTTAAGCAGGAATCCAGGGCAAAGAATAGTGTGGGTGAGCATCTGTGCTGTACGCCGTCCAGGAGGCAACCTGGAAGACCAAAGGCTCTGTGGCACCTGGGGGATTTGCTTCAAACATGGCTACTCAACATGGCAGGCAAGCCAGTTCCTCACCCCGGTCCGGTTTGAGAGTCCTCAGAACGGTGACCTGACTTTTCTTCCCCCAAACCACACAAGTCACTCTACGGGCTGCACAAGCCAGCTCTAACTCATTGTAGAAGAGGACCACACAGGACATGACCGTCAGGAGATGAGCTTACTGGGGGCCATCCTGAGGTTTGTCACCCCAAACTTTATCTCTGCTAATTTTTCATAGTATGCTAGGTATTGGGAGATTTTCCAGAAATGATTAAGATTTAGAATTGTATTGCTTCTGGGAAGAACTGACAATATTCAGAAAAAAGGTGAGAATTCTAGTCACTCACTCAATCATCAAATGCATTCAAAAGAGTCTATCAAGGTAAAGTAAATAAAAGGCCAAGATTTCATTTTTCCCATTTATTGGGATGTATGTGAACACTCCAAGCTAATTTCACATTATGCCCTTGATTAGAGAAGCAACTGCTCCCACTTTGTGACTTTTAAATCAGAGGTTTCCAAACATGTGTCTTCAAACTTACTTTGATATTTTTCACAACGTCCCTTACTCCACTGAAAAGCCTGTCCTACACGCTGAGGTTATTTCATATCTGCCTTTCCTGTGTGTTAAGTGGTTGGAGGTGATCCTTTGCAAAACAATACTGGTCCCCCTATGCTAGGGTCCATCTGTCTTTTGAAATGTAACTGGTGTTTGAATTTCAGGAATGTTGGGAACCACTGGACTGAGTTTTACAGTCAGGGGAACCATCCCAGGGACTTGTTGCAGCATCCGTCAGAGCGGAGCAGCTCACAAGGTAGATAGATCAGGCCTTCACTCTAGGGGTCCATCGCAAAGCACCCAGTTATCAAGCGCAGTCAAAGCTTCACCCATGTGGTGCTTCATCTCTGCAGGGACCTCCAAGCTGTTGGCCCAGGGGCCATGCACCACAATGAAATTGTAAACAACAGAAACAAGGAAAGAACAGAGCAGTTACTGAAAAGTCTCTAGAAACCTGAGAAGGTAATCAATGAAAAAGCAAAGATACTTCTCCCATCTCAACTTTTAGTGCACTTTAGTACATAACACACCGCGTGGAGAGGCACAGGCCACTGAGCTTCCCGTGGAATGTACTCTCCTCCTCCTCCTCCTCCTCCTCCTCCTCCTTATTCTCTTTCTCATTTTCTTAATAGAATTCACTTGCTGCTGGAGCACACTTGACTCAGCGACCAAGGTAAAATAGCTGAAAATGATCTTGAGTAGATGAAAAAATTAAGTCACTGGACTTGTCAAACTGTAACATATAATAAGCAAAGGAATCTCAGTTTTAAGTGCATTTTTTCTTAGTATAAAATGCTGATTTTCTTTCTATCGATGTCAGTGCCTCCAAATTAATGAGCACTACTAACTGCAAAACATCTCAGGAAGAGATGGGAATTAATTTCCATTAGTTAACAACTGACAGCCAACTACAACTGCCTTGCAGGACAATAAATGTTGTGAGTGCTCCACTTCTGTCCTCAATTAAATGTTCACAGTCAGATGGTGATCAAAAGTGACTGATGACATCAAGCCAATATTGATAGGGGTTTGTACACGATGTGGGCAGAGGGGAGCTTAGATTTTCACTTCTGATGGAATAAACAGTGATAAATTTGAGGACAAATCCATTGAAATACACTAAAAATGAAACAAGTTTTACAGAGTAGGATAAATGAAAAAGAGAATGAGGGTAGTTTTTAAAATTAGGAACTGGTTAAATTATCTGAAAAGCACAGAGGAACCTGAACAGCATGATTCCAAAATGTTGAACACAACTATGTGGACACCTATTAAACGCATGCAGCCACAACCAGAAGTGTGGCTTTCCAAAATCTGAGAGCTACTGTGACTCCTCTGGTTTCTATATAGGAAAGAACTCTGTGTTTGTCTGACTTTATGAATTTCTTATTTCAGCTTTTAACACGCTATCAGTACTGATACATAGGAAAGACAGGAAATTAATATCTTGTTATTATGTGTCTTCTGTAACACTAATAATCACATGTTCATGCAAATTTTATAGATGTTATTTCTGGTTAAATGTGCACAGAACCAATACACACATAGATAATACATATACTACTACATACAAATATATATTTATATATTCATTATATAAATAGATATTACACAAAATTTAAAATATATACTATATGGGGGTGGGGATTTAGCTCAGTGGCACAGCACATGTCTGTCAAATGTGAGGACCTGAGTTCCATTCCTGGTACCCCCCAAATATATATAATATATAATATAGAAAATAAATACCTGCATATATGTATTCATATATAAGCACAGATTTATACATACACATAATACTTTCATTATCTATAGGTTACAAACACTGATTATGTGTATACACACACATATCTATCTATACATACATAGTATATCTATACACAGAGTATTACGTGCATGTTTATTTACTCATATAACATGTACATACACATATAATCTGTCACATTTATATAAAATTACATCTAGGACTGCCTTGGTTATTTTTTACTCATTGCTGAGACAAAATACCTGATGCTCAAAATTAGGGAAGGAAAGGTTTATTTATCTTACAGTTTTTGGAGGTTTCAGTCCATAATCAGCTGGCTCCAAGGCAGGGTGACATGACACAGGGGCAACACTTCAAGGTAGCAGCCAAGCAAAAGCAAGCCTCTTCTCCTCCCTTATATTGTATACAGGCCACCCACTCCCTCCAGGGTGGGTGTAGCTTCACAAATCTCCTTGCCTTCCTTTGCATAGGATGAGGATATTTACAAAGTAAGAACCCTGGCTCCCTGCTGAGTCTCTTGGTTAAACTTCTGACCTTCTCAAATTGACATGATGAACAGGTAACTGCTTGTGCTCTACACCTCAGGATGGAGAGCTGCTGAGTTACTTAATAAAGCTTATAGACTTCTCAAGTTTCACAATGTATAAACCATAACAAGGACTATAAAAAATATGCCTAGAAGACAACACTGAAGAATGGCCAGAGGTGCGAATTCCGTCACTGGAATCATCTCAGTTTTCCATTTCCCCTAGGGGCTCCCACTTGGGGTATGAACCTCAGGTAGCAGGAGGGCTGACCTCAATTTTTGTAATCTCATTAATGGCAGGACACACAAAACCTTCCTTTGATTCTTCAGAGGCATGAAACCTCTTTTTGATGCCTTCAATACCACTTTTCAGTGCTCTAAATGATGTCAAGTGGGAAATGAATGGGAGCACACAGATTTTAAATAAAATCTGCACACAAAATCAGAGCCCTGAGACTCCGGAGCTTCCTTTCCAGGTGGCAAGCTGGTCCATTTCTCCTGGGGTGGGGGGAGGTCCAGGGAGCGGGGCCCGCTTGGGTTTGGGTCTCGGCTTGTTTTGCAGGCACACCATTACTCATATTTGCTGCTTCTGGATCCTAAACAGTCTGATGATTTCTTTCAAATGAGGATGAAGACGCTCTTCTTTTTCCTAAAGTGGACATTCCTTCTCATTTGTAGATTTAGGCAATAGGATTATTACAAAATGGTGCAAAGCATGGTTTCCTGTGCAAGACCCCAACTATCTTTCCAGTATTGCAATGTGCAATCCCACAGCCAGCACACACACACATCACGCACTCACACACATGGTCATCATGAGACGGTGAACAAAAACATGACGCAGACAGGGTTAGGAATTACTTGTTCCAGTTTCGCACAGTGTAGTAATGATATTGCAAAATAGTTATTTATCTTAGTTGAGAATTCAATACACTATTCCTTTAAACTACCAACTGTTTTTATTTTTATGTGTCACCCTTTATAGAAACCTTATATAAGACAAAAGGTGCTGGAAGTTTAGATTTCTGATTTCTATTGATCCAAGATATCTTGGATACTGGATGATATCAAATTTTGCCTCCTCTATATGCCTATTTGAAAAATTTTTTTTCATTGTAATTTATCATATGAAAATATTCTCAATGTTCAGAAGAAAGAAAATATCTTTATTCCTGGAAGTGACAGTATAGGTGCCTTTAGGTAGAAAAGCTCAAGGAAAGTTCTAGAAAGACTGTTATATGAGAGATTTACTTGCAGGTCATTAGAAATATAAATTAAGCAACCAAGCACATCTTAGTTTCCGGCTTCATAATGAAGACCGAACACAGGACAACCATGACCATCTTGGCAAGGATGCCGAATGTATAGAACAACTCTGTGGTTATGGAGTTAAGGAGGAAGATCTATCCTAAGAAGATGTACAGTTAGCCAGTCTGGAATTGTTTTTTTCTCCCCTAAATGATGTAGGAAAGTCCTAATGTATTTGGTCCACTTTAGAGAGCTGGGGACTGGGGTTTCACAGGCTCCCCCACACATCTGGTGGCCTGGTGAACAGAGGGAGCCCAGGGGGAAACCCTGTGGGTAGCTGAGTCTTTGCAGGTGTGAGCCTTTGAACTTGGCACAGAATTGGTGTTATTAACAGTACGTGGATGAAGAGGAGACTTTCCCTAGAGGAAAGTCTGTGTACCAGAGACATTGGAAACAAACTGTCACACCATCGCAGTGGGTGGAGTACTTGCTAAGGATTCACTGCCTTGCTCACCAATTATACCTCGTGTGTGAACACTGATCCTTCACAACTGTCTGACTTCCCTGCCTCTTAATCACATGATGTCCTGCAAGTCCCTATGCCAGGTTTTGCCTTAGTATAAATGAAGCAAGGGTACAGTATTAGAAATGAATTGATAGTTTACAAATATGCTGGTTACTCCTCCAAGTGGTTTTGAAGACAAGAAGCAAAATATTATTCTAGGTATGGGAAAAAAATCAGTATCATGTTTGAATATTACTTTCCTTTAAATTGATAAAAGGGACTTTGCAAAGAAGGGCTTTGTAACACAAACAAAACGTGATTCTGTAGGGAAGTCATCTCTTCCATCTTCCACTTCCCTCTCCTCTCTGTTTTGAGGGCTGAGTGCTCAGTGGTCCCTCCTCCCAGTTTCCTGCTGGTCCAAGCTCTGGTCCTCACTAAACCTCTCCCACTGCTGCCCTCCCGGAGGAAGTGCTCCAGGCATTCACTCTTAGTCCTCCTGTTTTGTCCTTCCTACCGGAAGTTCTGGGCCTGTATATCCTTCCCCCCTTCCTCTGTGGTTCTGATTCCCAAGTACCACTCTCAGTCAGAACTAAGGTCCTCTTGTGGGCCGGAATAAGGGGTTGCTGTGGAAATGGGGTTGGTATCAGCAACTGAATCTAAAATGGGTCCTCCTCTATGCCAGGAAGAACTTCAAAGACATTAAGGTCTTAATATATTTATCATCACAATAATTTTCTGAAAGGGTGACTATCATCATTTTCACTTTAATTCACAGGGAGTGAGGATTATGTAGGTAAGATCATACCCAGATCTCAGTTTGGTTAGAATTCTTTCATCCTTGTATGTGATAGCCTTCACAAGACAAGCCACATCTAGTATTCCCCTGGGCAAGGCATACAGCATGAGTCTCAGGGTTGAGCAAAGTCACTCCCTTGATGAGACAGAGAAACTCTGGATGAGAAACAAAACATTTGAATTTTTACTCACATATTTTATTTGCTAAACAATTGTGCTAAAGACTCTTGGTGTTGGCCTTGGGCCGGCTGCTGGGCCCACATTTTGGTCAATGGCATGTCTTAGTAGGAGCCATACTATGGAAGAGTTGCTATAGACACTCTTCCTAGTTCCCTCTCTTTGCAAAGGGAACACTATTGCTGCTGATGTGTGGTCATTCACGCAGGGCTTGAATTATACCACCTACTTTAACCCTCCAAAAATGAACAACACAGAACTATCAGTGCAAATATGTACAAAAGCCAAAGAGAGGGCCAAGCTTGCTCATCCCCCGTGCCTGGAGCCATCAGTGCCAGCCATGCTAATCAGGAAAAATGGAATGTTATTCTCACTTCTAAATTATTTAGCTACATTGCTAATAATAATTATAGAGAAAGAGTATCATGATAAAAAAGCAAAATGAAGTAAAAAAATATGAATGCTTATCTTTGAAATACCCTGTTGTAATTTTTATCTTTAGTGTTCAACACCTTAGCAGGTTTTTCTGGTGTTTTTTTGTTTGTTTGTTTGTTTGAGACAGGGTCTCGATATGCAGTTCAGACTGAACTTGAATTCACTTTGTAGCTCAGGCTGGCCTTGAACTTGCAGCAATCCTCCTGCCACTACTTCCCAAGTGCTGGGATTACAAGTACGCGCCACCATGCCCAGCTACTTCTGCATTTTGCATGGGTATTCTTACTGATACTCTGATCTCTTTTGTGGGGGGGTAACAGGAATCGAACTCAGGACCTTGTGTTTGCCAGGCAGCGATACTTCTGGAGTATTCGCAATGTATTAGTGTGCTCAGGCATGTGAACTCATTTGAGCAGTAACTCCTCAAATTACTGTCTACGCAGAACCTTATAATGTGAATTTATTTGGGAATAAGGTCTGGGCAGATGTAATTAAGATGAGGCCATATGGAATAGCATGGACCCTAAACCCAGTGAATTATGTCCTTAGAAGAGAACAGGAGGAGACTGAGGGACAGAGTTGAAGAGCCCACAAAGAAACAGGAAGGGACTAAACTGATATGATCAGGAGCCAAATGAATGTCTGCAGCCACCAGAAGCTGGAATAGGCAAAAAGAAGGTTTCCCCTGCAGAGATCTGGAGGGAAAATAGCACTGCTGACATCTCAGTGTAAGTTTTCCGGCCTCCAGAACTGTGGAAGATTAAATTTCTACTGGTTTACTTTGTGAAAACTGCTTTTTACTCAAAATTCTTTTTCTTTAACTGTCTTAACTTTTTATATACATAGATTTTCTTTCAGTTTGTCACACAAGCACAACAATGCGATGGTTACATATGTGTGACTTATTTAGTTCACCAAGAAGTATATTTTCAATACTCACCCATTTAAGAGTGAAAAAGTCTAGTTTATCGTTCTTTATAGATTTCATTTTTAATGCGAAATGTCTATTTGAAAATAATAGAGCAATCATAACAAAAAAGATAGTCATATAGCTGGTTTCTCTTGATTCATTGAGGCAAAAGCTTTGTGCGAATAATTTTCTGGACAATGTTTCATGTCTATATCTTATACCCTAAACAACTGCTGTGAATATAACTATGCAATGTGCCGATGATTGTTACTCACCTATTGGCTGGTTGTGAAATTGTTTTACTTTAATTTCTTACTTTTTTTCTGTTTAAAATAAAAAAAATAAACAAATAAATTTCCACTGGTTTAAATCCACCTAGTTTGTGATCATTTGTTACAGCAGCTGCTATGTTCTGAGTATTTGTGTCATCTCCAAATTCGTATGTTGAATCCTAAGCATTGGAATGTTGGTGTTAGGAGGGAGAGATTTAGGAGTGAACTCCTGGGAGCACAGTCCCCACAATCGGGTCAGTACCCTTACACAAGAGGTCCCAAGAGCTGCCCTGGCCCTTCCACATAAAAACAGAAGCTACCGTCTAGGAGGAAAGCGCTTTTGCTAATGACACAACCCACTGGCTCCTTGATGTGACCTTCCTAGACTTCAGAACGGCAAGAAGTCCATTTCTCTTGTATGCAAGTCATGCAGCCTGTGGTATATTTGTCACGATGGTGCAAACAAACCAAGAGAAGAGCCCCAGCAAATCCATACATATGGAGGTACAAATTGCCATTTATCCTGATAGGTGTACACAAAGGGACGCGCAGAGACATACCCTGTGACCACCAAGCCCTTCTGAACACGCCTCAACATTTCACATGGGTCCTCCCCTCTCTGTTTCCAGGTTTTTTTTTTTTTTCCCTAACTTCTTTCTTTGCTTTGAGAGTATTTTCTCATTTCTTCCTGTATAAATAACATCTAGCCCTGAAGGCTACACCCACCCCTCAACCTGTCTTCTGGGCGTCTTTGCTCGCACCTGTCTTACTGTAAGGGCACAGTTACAGAATGACAATCTTACAGATATTTTATAACAAGTTGCAAATCAATTAGCGGCCTCTGACTATGCTCCTGCTGCTTGTCACATAGTTAATCTGCTAAATTTAGTCAGCCTTGACTGTCTACGTCCAGCTGCTTCTCTTGGATAAAGCATTGGGTCAACCTGACTGTGTCCAGCTTGTGTTTTTCCTTAGTTAGGAGAATATATATTGTTTCCAGCTTGCTTCAAGGACCTCATGTTTGGGACAGACCAGCCCAGTCAAGGACACCTTTCACTTTAACTCAAGCACCCTCCCCATCCCAGGATGTTACTACATTATGGTAAACAGTTCCTTTTAAGTAAATCTATTTAGACTTAGCTTGTCTGACAACATATGACTTAATTCATGCAACCAATCACATAATAACTTGCCATCAGCCTTGTATTTCCTGCTCACAAACTGTATTTATACTAAACGCTAAACCGACTCATGGTTGGTGATTTGGAACTGATTCCTGCGAACCTGCCAGCATCAAATAAACAAACAGTTGCCTTCTAACTCCTTGGTGTAGAGTCTTCCATTTGGTTTGATATTGGTTTTTCTGTAATATTGCTAATTCAGAGCATCATGGCCATTTGTGGATATGTCTTTCTCTCTCACACAACTTGGAAAGCTTCTGAAAGGACAAAGATGACTTCAGGCTATTGTCAAATCTGCAGGGGTCATCATGGAATCTCTCAGAACACAGTCATTGCAAGCATGTCCAGTGATTTTGGATGGATCTGGGGAGCACTCCAGAGGGCTGAGAGCCATGGTGCTCTATCACTAGGCCAGTGCTGACCATGCACTGGCAAAACGTCGCTGAAGACAAACAAGACACCTCTCAACTCACCCAGGGACTTGGAGCAGAGATTACAGTGATTATACCAGATAATACAATTGGGACGCAGACCAGATTCCTAGGATGCAATCACCTCATAAAAACTTCACAAAAAGTGAACATAAAGCTACTCATTTAATTTGAAAAGAAAATTAAAAATTTGAAGTATACTTGATTCATAGCTTTGTAGAAGTCACGCTGGAAAAGACACGGTATTCTCTTGATTGCACAGTTAATACTGGCATCAGTATATGTGATTGTAGCTAGAAATATAGGATTTAAATCAGTCAGATTTAGCCTTGATATCTAGCTCTCTGAGTCTCTCATGTGTAAAACTGACATTATAGAAAGTCATGTCATAGGAATTTGGAAAGGATCAAATTAAATAAAAGTACAAAAGTTTAGCACCGTGCTTGGGCTGTATTTTAAATTACAGTGGGACCTTGGTTTGTGAATTGAATCAGTTTCACAATTCTGGGGAGGATTTGGCCAAGTTTGCATTGGCAGAGTTTGCGAATGGCAGCAAATTTTGCCAAATGCTTCTGCTGGAGACCTGAATTGTTTGTGAACAGAAGTGTTCATGAGCCGAGGCACTACTGTAGTTTTAACTGTCATTGCTAAAAAACCCCACAAGGAGCCCAGGTTTGTGCCAGGTAACACTCTCTTTCTATGCCTGCTGGTGGAGTGGTGGGCAGAGTCTGAGGGGAACTGACCACCCCGGCAGGGACAGCAATGGCAGCTCATGGACAACAGCACCCTGTGAAGGGACAGGAGCCAGAGCTTTCGTGGGAGCTGTGACACCTGATCTCCAAGAAGTCCATCTTTTGGAGAACCAAAGAGGGGAATTCACGTAATTTCAAAGCTCAGAGACAAGACACAGGAGTGAATTTAGATGCATATTTTATATAATATACATTAGTTGGGAAGATGTGAATTATTCAGAAAAGAAAAAATAAGATGGTTCTAGAGGTCACGAGTGGCTAGCTGCTAGAGACAGGCAGTGGTGCAGTGGGCTCGTGCTGGCGTGGGTGAATGAATGCCTTGCAGGAGCTCTGGGAACTCTGAGGGTCTGTGCACCGTGGATCCCTCTGACACTGCCAGTTACATGTGTAATTTTTGAGCATTTGAAGTTTAAAAGCTGAGACTCTAGGGGTTCATTACCTAGGAGAGTTAGGCTATGGGGGATATTGTAAGTGTTTTATTGCAAACACTTCAGCACTGTTTCTTAAGTTACATAATAAATTATGTAGTGATACTGCTTCAAGATCTAAAAACTCTTCTTCAAACTTTTATCATTTTAAAAGCATTTTTACACTATATTTTGATTTTTGAGCAATTTACTATCAATTATGTGTGTGTATTGAAAACTGATTAAAAATAGCATTTGAAATACAATACTGAGGTTTGCTTAATGATTAAATATTTATAAGTAATACTTTTTAATGAGCTCTAACAATTCAATGTTCAAAATAAAATAACTCCTAATAAAATCTCAAAATGGGAAATAAAATATAGTTTAAAGGTACATATAATTTTTTTCAAATTACCTAATTTTACATTATTGATAAATTTTTGTGGCTTGAAACAAAACAGCTCCACGGAAGACACGTTTCATAGAGGCAATTAAAAATGCCCTTGATAATTTGGGTCTACAATCTGCACTAAAATATGCCATGACATGCATTTGTCTGTTATGATGAATAACAAAAATAAGAGTTTCCTTGTAAATCACATTTGCCACAAATGAGATTTCTTTTAGCACATTTGAAAAATCGCTTTTGGGATAATGAACAACAAAGATTACCACACACTGGAAAGGGATTAGTCAATTGTAATTCCAATGTGTCATGACTATTACAATGTACATACGATGTCACTAAAATGTTTTTCACCTAATTTTTCTTAAGAGACAAGAACATTTATAATGTAACTGTGGTGCTCACTGGTGCGCCACGCTGGCAGCAGTAGTGCGGGCTTTGGGAACCAATTCCACATCCCTGTTCATCATTTCAGGCAATAATACGGGATATCGGTTTCCTCCCACAAAGGAGGCATACGTCAAAGACGGAAGTAAAGAAGTCTGAAGACTGTGACCCGCTGTAACCATTTGTTTGCAATGGTAAGGAGGCTTACATGGTCTGGTGTTCAATGATAAATGAAACTTTAACACATTCTCTAGGTATATGCATATAGAAAAGTGCGAAAAAAGTAAAAAGACTGAAAAAGTTTAAATCACAATTCACAATGCCAAATAAATATGGATGAGCCCTTGAAGTTAAGCATAGCAATATTTAGCAATATCTACCTAGGAAGAATCAAAATTCATTGTTCGAAGGAAAATGCAGAAAAAGTTGTCTTAAAAGAAGCATTATATTTTACATTTTACTTTTCAGATTTAGTACTTTTTTCCACAATAATACTTTAACATATTCTTTATTATATAAAAACTCTATGAGAAAGGCATTACTGTATTTAATACTTTTTGTATAACGCCAGGTTTATTCGTATCAATTGTATTGAGGCACAATAATCCAATGCTGGTTATAGCAATGCTTCTTTTTGCTTTGTCTATATATGTGAGCTCAGGATAGCAGTATGTGATTTTTCAGAACTGACACGTAATTAATGTCAACACCCGGCATTCTCAAAAATAGTAAACTTGTAATTCATGCAGCACTCATTTGCATATAAATTTAACACATACGAAGGATTAGTGGCTAAAATTCTCTTTCTCATTCAATATTTCCTATTGGTGTTTGTCTCTCTCTCTCTCTTTTGGTTCATAGCAAGCACTCAATAAATATAAGTGACATCTATAACTCAAAATGGTAAGATCTGTGACAAGATATTGAAAGAAGAAAGTCTACAAAAGTGACAGCAATACAAAATGGAAAGAATATTCCATTTAATAAAATAAAATGTATTTATCATACAGTATAAAATGCAGAAGCTAGGCTGTAGCTGGAGAACTATAAATGTGTTTTCTTACTGAGCCTGGCTCTTCTAATACGAAAGTACAAAGTCATTCCTTTGGAGATAAAGTGCTTATTCTCAATGTAAATATGCAATGTTAAATATAAGCAATACTAACTCAATGATGTATTTTTTCTTTTAGCACTTCTTAAGACTTTACTTCTGTCCTATTTCTATATATTTTCAGTGGTACATTAGGAAGTATTACTTAAAAATAGAGAGCTGTGAAGTATTTTCTGAAGAATATTCTAATAAGTGGTACCTCAGCTCACAAGCTCAATTCTCTTCATGATTCTGGTTGCAAAACAAACTTGGTAAGAATCAAATCAGACTTCCCTTTAAGGTCAACCTGGAACCTAATGATTGAATTCAATTTGGTTCTCATCCAATTCAGTTTGCTACCAGAATTGTGGAAAGAATCAAGTTCGTGAACTGAGGCTCCACTGTGGCACGTGCCAAGAATACTGAAAAATTCATAGAAAGTTTCAGAACCATGCATATAGGCTGCTGTTTAGATTGAAAATCTAGAAAACCATGCATATAGGCTGCTGTTTAGATTGAAAATCTAGAAAACCAGTACACTGAGCATGGCAGAGGCAAGTTATCTTCTGATTTCTAGCAGCTAACAATGATCATTTACTGCAATTTGAATTTACAATAGAGGTTATACCAAACACAATATTTAGCAAGAAATTTCCAAGTGGGTTTGATTTGTACTGAAGTGCCAACTCAAAGAACACCATAAAATGATCCCGGTCTGCCTTTCGTATTTGTACAAGTGACTTTTTTTTGCAAAAGGATGTATGTAAACTGTTCAATACACTTCATAGGCTCTGAATGTGCTGTCAGTGAAATTTCCTTGAGATGAATTTCACGTTTACCTTCGCAATTAAGGTACCTGCCCTTCCATAGACACAGACCAGAAATGTGACCTATCTATAGCGTTCACAGATGCTGACATATATATTCATGGGATTCTGTCTGCATAAATAGCTCTGAATAAAACATCATCTAACTCTACAGGGAGTCGATTTCAACTTCAGAAGTCAAACATCCTAAATCCCCCACCACTGCTGGAAAAAAAGTGAAAAATAAACCACATGGTAACTATACTTTAGTATACGATGTCTGAGATTTTATCAAGTCCCAAACAATTTAATCCTAAGGTTTATTTTCAAACATGAAAAATTGAAGGTAATGTGAAGTTTCTAAAATTTCAATTTCTGGGATAACTTGCGAGGTGTGCCCTTTACACGGATAAGCAGAAAAGCGCACGGTGGCCCCGCAAATGATAGGATCCTCTGTGTCTGGTCCTCAGTTTTCACCGCATTAAAGACGGCCTCTCCAAATCTTAAATCGAATCTCAGACTTCCCCCGCAGCTCCTGCTGCTCGCATCAAAAGGTCTTTATGTTCTGGTACTGAACCACAGAAGGCACTAGGCATCTATCCTGAGAACCCAGAATAGTCCCTATCAAACAAGCCATTAAAAGTCTTAATTCTCACACTTTTCATACCTAGCCAGTGCCGTGAATGCATCAACGTGACGCAAAGCAAGCAAGAAAGCAAGCAAGAAAAAAGAAATGGAACCTTGCACTGTTGCAAACTCTCTTTAGACATCACAAGGAAAAGAAAAAGGGTTCTACCCACCTGGGGTCTTTCTGAATGCTGTCAATGGACGGGGACCTGGCCAAGGTGCCTTCGGGCGGGAGGGCGGGGCCGGATTTGCTGTAGGGAGACTCCACGGAGGGGCAATACTGGAGCTGGCGGTAGGGGTCCGCGTAGTTGGAGGCCGGGCCGGCGGCGTAGCTGGCCCTCTGGAAGGTGGCCGCGGCGGTGCTCTGAGGCCCGTGCTGGCTGCCTGTGCGCTGCAAGGGGACGGAGTCGACACCGGGGGAAGATGGGGCTAGGACAGGAAAGTAGGGACAAAGTAAAAAATTGAGGACCTGCTCACAGAAACGGTTAACCAGGTCTAGGCAGGGGTGGGGGGATTACACACATAAAACAATAGGGGTTTGAAAGAATAAAAAGAATTAATCTGTCATAGCTGCACCAGTATATTCAATGCTACCCAGCTAAATGATACTCAGCATGCTATTTGGGAAACCAACCTGACAGGCAGGGGAGGCGGGTGACGGGTGCGTGTGCATCGCTAAGAAACAACCAGGGGAAGGCAGATTCAGCTGGAGGGTAAACTGTGCAAAATTGAGACCAGGCTGGGTATGGCTCCATAGAGCACACATAAGACCCTGAGTTTCATTCTAGAATAATTCAGAAGTAAAGCCCAGAAGAAATGCAGAGAATATTTTATAAACAACCACAGACAGTTAGTTCTTTATTTTTTGAGTTGATAACATTCAGAATGCATTCAGTAACTGTAACTTTACTAAGGATGCAAAACAAATTGAGTACTGAAGTAGTTTTCCTGACCACAACAGGAAAAGAGGAGGGAGTATGGCGTGGGCCTGGGGGCGGGGAGAAGTGGGTGTGTATTTCTAGAATTAAATATGAGTGTATCCCATGCAAGTGTGTTCTAGTTCTGTACAGTAATTCCCAAAAGATTTTTAGATGCCTGTGTTACAAGGGAAGATGTCACAGGACCAAAGGCACTGGGTTAAAGGCGGGCACGTGGGAGCAGGAGGAGCAAAGTAACCCATGTGCACAGCAGACCAAATAATGAGCTGACAGGTCTTTTCCACAAATATTTGCGTCTTTTCAGAATGTCTAAGTTGTTTTGAGATTTTATACCAGTTGCAAAAATCAGTGTGGATATTTCCACACTCTGTTGTATTTTTTTTGTTTGTTTGTTTCCTTTCTAGAGTCTTTTTAGATCATTTCATGTCATTATTGTTATCTGAGCCTCAAAAATATTTGATGTTTACAGTTTGACACACAACACACACACACATGATCATATCTTTCATATCAGTAGAATGCGACCAGTTATTTACTACTCCAGCAAAGGTTAGCTATGATCAGTATTAGCTGACACATTTATTTCCTGGTACTGTAGATCAGCATATATCCAAAATACAGCCAGTGTCTAGATATAGTCATTTATACCATGGGTGTTGTATGTAGAATTAGATTCCAGTTGTAAATCTTCCCACACAATTTTGACTCCTGCATATCACTAAGCTTATTTTATCTTCCCTTGACTAGAAGCCATTTCCCAAATCAGACACTTAAAATCATGACACAATGAGAAAATAAGTTAAAAGTTGTTAAGGAAATCAGGCTGATTTGGCAAAAGGTGGCCAAGTGAACTGGAGGAATAGATTCTAATGCTGTGAACTGATTTTTAAGTAGGAATTAGGAGTTCAGAACTATCTTTCCCAATGAACATGCACTACTCCATTTTATAATAAACAAAATTTAGACTGCATGATACAGTGAAAACTAAAAGAAATTTAAAGTAAAACTAAAGCCAGTGTATTTCCAGAGAAGGAGTATTGAAACGCTGAGGCATTCTTCATAAATAAATTTTGAGAACAATCATAGACTAATAGACATCAATTGCATAATTACAAAATATGCTTTATGTCGTTTTGAGTTTATATATTTTCTCCTAAATATTTCCAAGGTTTGTAATAAAAATTCATATTTTAAAATTTATATATCATACACTTTATATTATGGTTAAGGTAGTTTAAAATCTAGGCAAGTGCACAAAAATAAACAAAATTTCATTGTTGACAAGAGTTGTGATAAGCTACCCAAAAAATTAAGAGCAAAAAGAAAAAAAAAAGTGTCATTTTTCACAGAAGTAAATTTTTTTTTTTTGAGACAGGGTTTCAGGGAATGCATTTCAGGCTGGACTTGAGCTCACTTTGTTTTTTTATTTTTATTTTTATTTTTATTTTTGGTACCAGGGATCTAACTCACACCCTCATGCCTGCCAGGCAGGTTCTTATGCCACTGAGCTAAATCCCTGGCCCTATTTTTTGAGATACGGTCTCACTATGCAGTTCAGGCCAGCCTTGAACTCACTTTGTAGCCCACGCTCGTCTGAAACTCCCAATGATCCTCCTGTCTCAGCTTCTTGAGTGCTGGGATTATAGGCATGCACCACCACACTTGGCTCTAGAAGTACATTTTTAAAGAAATTTAGGAAACTAAATATTAATATCTAATCTTGCTTCAAATGTATCCCAAAAAGTTATCTGCACAAAAGTATCCGTTACTAATACATTATGTAAATAAATTAATAGGAAAACAGGACAAAGTGAAAGGGACCAGGAAATAACATTGAAATCTAAAAAATTCATATCTATCTATCTATCTATAGAGATAAATAGGAGAAAAATCTAACTACCTACACACAAAACCTCTCAAAAGACTATAAACTAAAAGAGAGTACAAAACATGGAAGGACTTTAAGAAACACACTGACAAACAGCTGGTCAAAATTGTGAAAAATGTAAGGTGGATTGGGTTAAAATGTGAAAATAGGGTGTGAAATTGAATTAAGCAGTAAGAGAAAGACAACTCAGTTTGTAAGGGAAAAGGAAAAAGAGAACAGAGGAAAGCTTAAGAACATTATCAGGTTTCTATCTGTCTTTTACTTCTGTCTTTTTCAGGGAAATGCCATGGAGCTTATTCAGAGCTGGGTTTCTAAAGGTAGAGAACTATGTCCTTTTCTGGGGCTCACCAGTTCTTCATACTGGAGAATGTAGCTGAGCTCTTCAAGCCACAGTTTGAAAGTTAGTTGTAATGGCTTCTGCCTATAATATTCCCCAAAGTCTCATGTTCAGGGGTGGAGCTTTTGGAAGGAGATTGGATCATGGGGCACCATACTCATCAGTGATTAATACATCAGCGAGTTCATAGCTGAATGTGCTTTTAGGAAGTGGGTCACAGGGGCCACTTGAAAGGGTGACTTGAAAGGGTGCATTCCTGTCCCTGGATCCTCCATTCCCTTTCTGCTTCCTGGTCACCATGACATGAGCATTTTTCCTACTCTAGGCTCTTCCAACACACTGTTTCTGCCTTGGAGCCACATAACCATGGACTGAACCCACCAAAATTGTGAGCTGAAATAAACCTGTCCTTTAAGTTTCAGGTAATAGGTATTTCATCCTAGTGGCTGGAAAGCTGACTAAAACATTATCGAAGACAGCACAATAGCTTTGTGGAATCACTGTTTGATTTAAATGTATCAAAAACATAAAGTACCTAATACAGAGAAAATGTTAAGTTACTGGATCATAACTGCCACCATTATTAATGCTGAAGTCAACAATATTAGACAAAGGAACTGTATATATGGCTTCACGGTGAAAGGTATTGGCTCTGGAAATCAGACAAACATCCCCCACTGGGTTCTTGGTGCTGCTATAAGTGCTTTAATTGTATGGACTCATATTTCCTCCAAAAACCCCACAAGTGGGTACAAACATTGTTCATACTTTACAGCAGGAAATCATGGCACAGAGTGATGAAGCCGTGTGCCAGAGATTGGTTGTTATCTACTTGGAAAGGAACTCCAGTACTTCCTTTGGGTCTTCAGATTTTATACCTATAACCACCACAGCTGCTGGACTTGTTTTAAAACCTCAAAGATACATGTTACTAAATGATAAATAGGGTGACAAAACTTAGAAAAATGATGAAAAGCCTAAAGTTAAGGGAAATGTCTACCAAAGGGAGAGAGAAGATGGGCTTAGAATAGAAATTAGCCAACAAAATATCAGACTGAAAAATGTTTCAAATTGCTAAGTTAACTAATTGTATTCCCACTGAATAGAATTTACTGAGATATGCATGACAAATATGCAGAAAAGCTGATGCCAAAACATCTAATATTGTTCAATTTTAGAAAAACCATAGGCTAACAATACATACAACTGTTTTAATTTTATTTTTAAAAAGTGCTTTGAGTCTTAGTTTCATCAATGATATTACTATGTTATTAAAAAGGAGTCTGGGCCATGAAATCTTAGCGGGATAAACCACTTTCAGAGAGATCTTACTTTAAGAGCCCACAATCATTTTTGTAGCTGTGGCTTCAATCAATGGCCCTTCAGGAACATCACTTCTTGATACGTTGCTTAAACTTCCTGTAGTGACAATCAGTAAGACAGCTGATGAGAATTTCAAAAACATAATATCAGAATGCAAACTCATACTGCTCAGTTGAAATAGATTAGAGGCTGATCATGCAATGAAAACACAAAACATCAGCATGAAGAGAGAGAAAAACTATTAAAGAACAGATTCAATAATCATACAGATTAAAATCGGTGGACATTTAATAGATCTCAAATCAGCCATCAGCAGTGTAACTAAGAAACTCCTGAATTTTTTAGCGTATGTAAAAAATGATCTGATGAATCCATGGTGTCACTGCTCATTTTCAATGCATAAGAAGTGTTAATAACTCATATACAGAAAATGTTAAACACAAGAACTAGTATTAATTAGCACCAAAATGCTGAAACTGGTATTTTAGGGTACTGCAAGTGTGGTATCGGGGTAAAACTGAAGTTCAATTCAACGTTTTTGTGTGTGCTTTTCAGGTGACTTAGGCAAACAAGGCCAGTCCGTTGATATGGATAAGTGAATGCTGTTAGAAGACTCTCCTTTTATACATTTTCCCTTACTTCCTGCCCATTTAAACCTTTTCTCTTATTTGCATTTTCGAGCTCCACTGACCCCTTCCCAGCGTTGCTCCATCCACCCGAACTGCCTCACAGCAAACATGTGAAGGGGAAGGTGCTTCATCAGCTCTGTAAACACACTCCTCTCCTCTCTCACTCTGCAAACAACCCCTTCTCCCCTCAATAAGCTCTCAGACCTCAATGAACTGTGCTGCAGGCCTCTTCAGGGAGGTCTGACGGGAGGGCTCTTCTGCAGCTGACTTGACACTTCAACGCACACCTCTGCTGCTCATGAAAATGATCTGTTTATTTTCTGTACAGCTACACAAATAAAGTCCTGGCTTATCAGGGAGAAACAAAGAGACACTTTACGTGTTGTATTTGAAAAAGGGGGTGATCTGTTCTTTTAGTAAAATGAAGCACAGCTTCAGGAATGATGGTTAAAAGCAAAAAGGGCAAAAAGAATGGAATAATAAGAACCTGGTCACACAGTAAGAAACGTGCCGCAAGGAATACAGAGTCGGGCACAACAAAGAGAAAGAAACATTTTTGTTTTTTTATCTTTGATTTTATAAACACACATATATTCCAGATAAATGCAGATAAATATGGATCCATAACACACATTTACGTGTGTTATCTAGATAAACACAAAATAAGTATGCAATAGGGTCACTAAAGAATGTCTCCACAGCAAGCTCAGAAAACAGGGATGGCTTAAATGATGACAGCGGGTGGCGGGATACGGCCCACATCGTCTTAAAGAGAGGCCAACTCCACTGCTTCAGCCATGAGGACCCACAAGCCCTGAATTCGGCATATTCCCTCCACTGCTGCCATCAAGGACTGAACAGGAACACCTGATACTGCGAAATAAGGAGAAAATGTTCAGGTGGGAAAGGGGAACTAAGGCAGGGGAAAGAAATGAAGAGAAAAGAATAACAGAAGGACAAAACGGAAATGAAGCTTCTGTAAATTAGGAAGGGAAGAAGTGATGAAGGAAGGGGAGGGGAATGGAGAAAAAAAAAAAAGGAATCAAGACGCATCATGTACAGGTACAGACTCCCTGTGATAAATGCGAGGATTATGTATACCTAAAATCTACCAATACACTTCATTAATTAAAAAACTTTTTTCTGCATTTGTCAAGAACTGATCCATGCTAAACTTAATGGAAAAAATATTCAAGGATAAATTTAGTATAATCTTCAATTTCATATATTATTATTCTTGTGGGAGATGCATTCAATGCAGGATGCATAGTAATGGAATCATTGCTGTTGCTGTTTTTGCTGCATTTACTGGAGAAGGAGGCACTGAAGCTGTCTGCAGAGGGCACATGTCCACGTCACCGGGTCTCAAAGACCTGTGACATGATGTGGGCAAAGACATTGTTGACATATTTGCAAGAGGAAAGCATGTAAATGCTTACCCCGTTTCTATGGTTTTCTCCTTGCTATATTCAAAAATTATTTGAAAATACAATATAAATTAACAGGAAAAACACGGAGTGATTAACAGAAATAGGATTTTTTTCCTCTTTAGTAGTGGCTGCTGTTTTATTCACATTACAGCCATGCACACTGTGGTAGATGTGAGGAGGTCTGTGGGACGTGGTATAAAAGCTGAAAGACAAACAATGAATCCATAAAATGAATAGCAAAAACAAAATCTACATGTTTAGTCCTATGTACGTATGCTTTTAAAGATATTTGTATGCATGTTTAATGTATATTTTGATTTTTTCTAACTTTTCATGTGTGTGATGGTGGTTATTCTGGATGGTGATATGGTCAAGCTCTTTTAAAATCTGAGCACATTTTGTGTTTTGAATGGATACCTACACTGCTGAGAAACAAGAAAAAGGTATTAAGTGTAGTATTTATGTGGGGACTCCTACCGTGCCAGCCACCATGCTACGGGCTTACACATACAACCTCATCTAACACAACAGTCTGTGTGGTAGGTCAAGCTCCACCCACACCCTCTCAGGATTCTGCAGATGAGCTGGTAAAGGCTCAGATTCACAGGTGAGGATGAAACGTGACTTCTGACTGCAGGGTGCACCTGTGGTACAGCTCTGATCTACAACTGGGTCCCCGCCATGGCAGTAGGCTCAGTTAATCCAGCCCACACACTCTGAAATGCAGTATGTCTGGCAGAAAAATAAAGTCCAAAAGGTAATCTGAGACCATGTATCTTCTTAAACCTTATTACTTAGGTAATTTACTCCAATGTAGTATTCCTCAGCATCTGTACTGTCATTTTCTTTGGCTTCTTCCTCAGAGAAATGAAACAGGGTTGGTTTCAACTGCAAATGGAATGGACCCAGATGGAGGCCCTTGGATAGAATTTTCCATAAAACTGGAAATAGGATGGTTGGGTGGGGAATGTGAGTGTATCCATGGTGGACTGTCTAGGGCAGGGTGGGAAGGCTGATCAATGTCACAGGGTGATGGAGAGGAAGGCGGCGAGGAGTCCCGCTAACTCAGTTTCCTAGCTGCCCGCCCAGATGGGGTGAACTTGCCAGGGCGCCTCACAGGGGCTCAGCTGCGTGGAGACAGAGCTGGATGTGTGAACCAGTTGGCTAAAGAAGAGAACTAGCCCTGGAAAATATTTGCTCCCCTTTCTTAAGCTCAAAATCCCTTTCAATCAAGTATCTAACAGTATGTGGTTATGGTATAAAAGGCTTGTTATATTCTTTATGAATCCAAATGCTCACCTGTTGAAAAAAGAAGCCATGAAAGAAACCTAAAAAAGCTTAAGTGCTAAAGTAGCTTAACTGGCTGAGGCTCTGAGATTCAGACATGGCCTGGACATCTGGTGGACTGCGGGCCGCAGGTGCTAGGATACCTTTCATTTAGCCAGGAAGCATTCCCATTTCAAGTGAAATCCACGTGATGATGATCTTGACCTGTTTATTTTTTTATAAACTTGAAACACCCCGGAACTAGAGCAGCAAAATGAATAAATAATAGAGCTTTTCAGGTATTTTAATTCATTGGAATGTCCCATGTGCCAGTCTGCAATTGTGGCTTCATGGTGGTGAGTCTTCTGGTGACATCTTCAATTCTTCCTACTTTCCAGCCTGGCATCATATGAAGTCCCATTCAATGTTTAGCTGACATCTCATCTTTTGCTTTTGTGCTTTTTAATCCTGCCCTGCTTACTGATGTAACTGAAGGCCCCAGGTGGCACATCTTCCATAGAATCGGGGCGGATCTGTCAGAACAAAGCTGACCGTATCACCTGTCATCGTGTGCACTCCTCACTCGCATTAGTCCACCTAGTCCTCATGACTCATTTACACAGCAACATGACTTGCTGTACTGTAACTTATCAATGAACTGTTCTCTTAGCAAACGGTATGCACCTTCAGCTATAACTAGACGTCATATTTACACCGTCTAAAGTGAACTGATCTAGCTAAGCAACTAAAATTTCTTTTTGGTTTTCAGATGATATTTATAATTAGGCTTATTTAAAATTTATGCTTGCATAATAATTCTGGACTAAACAAAGGTGACTATTTTAACTAAGAGGTTATAGAGGATCTTATTTGATACGCTCTAAAGGGTACTCAATATTATAGCCTAAAGTACCAACATTTAATTGATAATAAACTGGTAGTAATCTACATTTTTGTTGGGTCCAATCATGATTTTAATGGGAAGCATAGTGATACTCGCGTGTTACATATATATTATGGAATAATGATAAATTTTGCGCATAGGCTGGTCCTATGTAATCACTTTATGACTCTATTAAGTATTGGGTATTCTTGCAGAGCATAAGTGTTTTAAACAAATAGTTTCTCCACATGTGCAAATACTTTTACTGCATTCTTTTTCTTTGCAGCACTTGCCAACCTCCTGAGGATATTCAGTGGGTTTTCTCCTTGCAAGCCACTGGCAGCGCTCTGCTTATTACATGTTGGCACTCGCATGACACAAGCTGCTCTCTCAGCAGCCCACTTATCCAAAAGGAATCTCTGTGACTACGGTGTCACAGCAGACCTGGGCAATGGTCCCTGGCTTAGAAAGATGTGTTTAAGTGGTGTCAGAGTTCAGCATTTGTGTTGGTCAAATGGTTTCTAAGTAGACAGTCATTCATACTTTTGAGTTTGAAATAAAAATTCCTGTTATTTTCTTCCTGCTCAATGGACTTTTCCATAAACCATTTACACATTCCTTGCTGTGCAGGATTCCTGACCGTACAGGCTCCAGAGCTGACAGCATCATCTCAGATGAAATGTGGCTTTCATCTAAACAGACACCTTGGTTAACACCGTGCCTCCTGATGGTTCACGGAGCAGGACGTTAATGCCCAGGGACCAGGCAGAAGGTCCTGGCTCCCACTTCCGCCTCCCTGTCTTCGGAGAGTGGCCTCCTCCTCTGTCAGCCTCCCGCCTCCTTCACTGCCCCTGCGATAAAGCCGTGGTTTGCACATCTGGTGACTGGTACCCTCGAGAGCCCCGCTAGTGAGGGCCACTGGTGATTCACAGAATGGCCCTTTCCCCTTCTCCCAAGCCGCCAGACCTCCGGGGCCACCACGGTGATTTTGTCTCCCACTTGCTGTCTTTGGGCAGGGGACGGGGCTTTTCCTTCTGTGTCCCTACCACGGCACCTCTAGGGTGCACAGGGCTGGGAGGACTGCCACACTGCCGGACTCCTCCAGCGGGCCTGGGGGCAGCGCCTGGGCTGCAGTCCTGTCTTGCAGTGGCAGGGTGGGGGGTGGTCTGGGTACGACAGTGCTGGACACAGGGCTGCAGCAGGACAGAAGGCCCCTCCGCCTGACACGGTCCACATCCTCGGACACCGCCTCAGTGGACCCTGTGCCTGCTCAGCTTCACGTGCTCCTACGGATTCCAGTGTGAAGTGATTCTAGCTAGTAGGGCTCACCACCCCCAAACCCGCAGCAGAGGACAGAGGAGGAGTCAGACTTGGATCTTCCAGCGGGTATCTAAATATTTCTAAACACATGTTCGTGCAGTCTCTAACATGGCTGGGTAGCTATGGTTCAAGAAATCAGAGGGGATCTTTCTGAATGCCCAAAGGTAGACGGGGGCTTCATTTGAATTGGTGTCTGAGGTTTAAATTAGTCTCCATAGGAAAGTAACAGGCAAGGGGGCCTTATTTCGAGCAGGAGGGGAGATGGAGAGGAAAGGTCAGAGGAGGGACAGAAGATGCTGGCAGGAGGGGGAGAGCTACTTGAGATGCCTTTAGGTGGGGAAGCGCAGGGGGCTTCACCATGATCTTCAGTGACCGAAGATGTAGCCTGGCCCTCTGCACGGCTATCTCCATGCAGCCTGCTGCCCGAGAACAGCCCACTGCTCATAGCCTCCATGGTATTGGGTCATGGGATGCCCAGTACTGAGGGCAGCATGGGGAAGGGTGGTAGAGAGAGAGAGAGAGAGAGAGAGAGAGAGAGAGAGAGAGAGAGAGAGAGAGAGCCAGCACCGAGCTGATCATGATGCTCGGGAGATGGAGCTGACAGAGTACAGCGGCAGCACTGAACTACCAAGGATGGAAGAGGTGCACACACTCCTGCCCACTGCCCACTGTCCCCTATAACCAGAGGCAGGCACCTTCAGAAGGCAGGAGCAGAAGATGGGCACAGCTCCGTGCCTCATCCTGGGTAGGGAATAAAGTGGAGCTACTTGTTACCCAGTAAGGAAAGACACTGCATGTAGCAGAGTGCTTTTATTAATGCTTTGTTTTTCATTCTGTCTGGAATAGTCACTGATCCTTTAAGACTTTCCCATTCATTGCCAGGTAATTTTGCATATGTTTTGTGTCTTTCTCTGAAACAAAAAAAAGCATGATCAAGGCATGCAGTAGATTTTAAGTTTTTTTGGATCTGCTGGAACACCTAGCACACTATGTCTTCAACAGGTATTACTCAATTACCATGACCTCTAAAGCCACGAAGCTCCATAGATTAAGACAGATTGTATTTATTTTATTTTTAAATGATGATATTTAGAAACGTGGTCAATCAAGCCTGTGATCTAGTCTAAGACTACTTGGGTGTGGAGCTTTTAAAGACTGAGGCTATGTAATCTGTATGACCTTGGACAACATCTCTGTGCTATAGATCTAGATCAGATAGTTTCCTGATCTATAAAGGGAGTAACATAGTATCATCTCTACCCTGGGGTTATTCTGGGGATTAACACATCCATTTAAAGCACTCAAATGGCCTAGACTTTTGCTATGTTTGAGTAACTTCGTCCTCTCGCACAGGTTTCAATCTGTGTGCCACTAGTTATTCCCTAATTATTGTGATATCTCACACTTTTCTTCATTTCCAAAAGTGGACTTCCTGGTGGGAACCACTTGAGTTTCCATCTCCTGGTCCCACTCTCCCCAAATCCTTGTGTGAGGTACCCTGGGTTAGAAATGAAGGGGCTCCTGCTGGGGGCGTATTACTTAAGAACAGAAAGATGAGAGGAGTTGGTCAAGCCACCTCAGCCCCAGTCTGAGCTAAGAGTCGATAGCACGGAATGCTACAAGTCTAACAGTCTTTGTAAGGATCTGTCCTCTTCTTCCAAAGGACAGGTTCCTGGCAGCCTCTCAAGATATGCCCAGTGGCCTCCAGTGCGCGTTGTGCAACACAGAGCATGTGGAGGGCGACCTCTCACATCCTGGGAAGCCACCTTAGGCTATTTCTCTATTTCATAACTATATTTAACTTTACCTCTTTTGTAATTTCTATTTTCACGGATATGCTATTCTAAACAAAATTTAATGTTAGATAGCATGTTTACACTATGTAAGCAAATGGCACACACACATCCTTCTCCCTTTCTCCCCAGGCAGGCTCTGATGGAGACCGCTTCTCACATGGGCCAGTGTGAGTTTGCGGGGGATCAGGTATGGAGGTGCACAACCTGGGCCGTGCAGGGAGAGAGCTTGCAGCTTATGCTCAGACGCTGCAACAGCTGGTTTCCCTTTCTCCACCACTTTCCCAAAAGTCTATCCATATGCTTCTGGAAATTTCCATAGCATTATATAGGTCATCATATTTCCTTAAAACTGTCCCAACTTCAAAGGCGCAGGTTGACATCAGCTTTTGGACACTTGGATGTCCCAACCTGGGCAGCTCCTGAAGGAGTCCTGGGGTGGACGCACCTTCTCCCTGGAAGCGCTTTGAGGACCCTGCAGCCTGCCCTCGGGGAGAAAGTGAGGAAAACCCTGTTGGCGCAGGATGGCTCCTGAGGGATGGCTCTGAACAGCGTCAGCGAACTTCCTGTGTAGGGCGAGGGAGGAAACAGTCCCGCCTGTGCTGGCCAGGGGGTCTCTGCCCCTCACCCCTGGGCTCTGCCGGGGGTCACACAAGAGTGTGGTCGGGCTGCACAACAACGCCTCGTTTACAAGCTCCAGAATCTGCACTTCGTGTCAGCTTTGCTATCACAAAGCATTATTCATCTTTTGATCTTTTCACCAACCTTTTAATCATGTAACAATCATTCTCGTCTCTTAAGTGCTACTAAGACAGGTGGCCAGCGAGATGTGGCCCTTGCCTGTTGTTCGCTGACCCCACGTTTAGAGAAAATGCCACAGTTGTGTTTTGTTTTGTTAGAGGGTGGACATCTTCCGCTATTTTTAATGTGTCATAGATGAATTAAGTTCTTTCTTACTGTAGCCAATTTTTCATTAAATCTGCAGAAATTTATTAACAAGGGATAATTCTAAGAGCATATGAATATGGAACAGAGAATCAATAAACCTTGTTGTGAGTTTTTATTCAAATTAGGTCCTGAATGTCACTGAGGTTCTTACCTCTTTTTCAACAAGGGATGCATGGGAATATGATTACCTTACTTGATTATATGCAAAAACCCAATGTTCAAATAACTCAACTCCAGATAGAAGCGGATCTAGCAGGCTGAAGGTGAGAGATCTGACAGATGAATAAATGGGTATTCCTTTTCATCTAAACCAAGATATGTGCTATTAACACTGGGTAGCATTTATGATGTCAAAAATAGAGTAACAAGTGTTTCATGCCTTCCTTCTTATGATACAGCGAAATTGATAAATTTAAATATCAATAATCAACTATAAAAATAGCTTAGGTTGCCTGAATTTCAAAACATGTAATTTAGCATCATAAAGCAGCTTAACAAAATTGCTACACTGTACTCAGTGGTCACTAGAAGCTGCAATACCCCCAGCCTGCAGAGGTCCTAGTCCTAAGTTTCAGGATAGACTCAGCTATCCCACGCTTCAGCCCTGCAAGCAGTCACATACACAGGTGGCAAAGGAGGGAGCCACACTGTCGACAGGTCAGCAAGGCCACCACTGGTCTCTACTCAGCAGGGTGAGGCTTTAAAACAAGCAACGTGATTATCATGTTTTAATTGTACTGATTCTATAGTTAAGAAAAGTATTCTCTAGCAATATAATCATAACATTAGACCAGTTATTCTGCAAATGGCTGCACATCCTGCCAACCACTTGTCCTTCTGCACGTACCCTGTGGCTGTGTATAACTAAAAATACACATGTAGTCCAGTCCAACTGACTGAATCATATGCAATTGTCAGTTCCTACCTTTAAATGACAATTTCATGTGATTCCATCTATTAGTGTGCATAAATTGAATTCTAAATATGCTACACTTTTACTAAGTATTTTCTCCCAAGCTCGTCAAATAGGTAGACTGCACCATCAGAAAACACTTTTACCATGATCAGCCATTCACATTTTTATGTCCTGCATAGGATATGCATTTTCTCAGAATACTTATTAAATAAGTTAATAAGGATTTAGGCAATGTTAGTGTCACTTCTTTTAATTTTTCCTGCTTGACAGAATAAGCTGACGACTCCCACTGCACTTCCATCATTCAGAGTACGCCCAGGCAGGCGGGCACAGGGCAGTCATATTGTGTTTCCACCATTATTTGCACAGACACCGATGGTAGAAGCAGGTCACAGTGATACGGGAAGAGTGGTTTCACACACACCAACACACACCCACACACACCCAAGGAATCCCACCCTTGTGGCAAACCAAGTGGGGTCCCCCGTACACACCTGTGCTCGTGCGGTAGGTGCCGGTGTGTGTGGGCGGCAGAGGGTCCCCTTGGCTCTGGCTGAGACTCCTCATAGGGGGCTTCTGATAGACACGGTCTTCATAGATGGGGTCTATGTGGTGCTCTGGGGACTGCAGGGCCCGAAGCTCAGGGCCCAGGTGCCCATGCTGGCTGCTGTACGAGGCTCGGGACCCAGCTGAAATGGATTAACATGGTGCATTAAGGCTCAACCAGCATACAAACCATATTTTACCTAACAATATTTGGATTTTTGAGGGGGGTCAGAATGATTGAAATCTGCACAAAACCAAAGCGAAGAACCAGAAATGGCAGTGATCCATCAAGCTAATCAGCTTATCGGCATCGTCCAGCTGCCTTGCTTTGCTCCCCAAGCTGATGTCACCGTGAGGATGACAATGTTCCTGAGATGAATTCACACTGAACGAGAGCAGAGAAACACGGCTTTTCTCTTGGCCTGATGGATCTAACTGGGCTCCTCACTGAAGGAATCAGGCACACAGTCAATCTGAATAACCTCCTAGTATCTCACAGCCCTTTTGCTGTAAATCGTACAACTGAAATTATTTTAAAGCTGAGCAAATGAATAAACCACAGTGGCGAAGTCATCCTCATGTTCCTGAAAAGTGGCCTAGACTCTGTTTCTATCAGCAGTTTTTCCCGGGACAAAGGATGAGCCCAAAGCTTTGGACTGAACAGTAGACTAAATCACTGAGAGAAGCAGACATCATAGAAGAAGATTTGTGAGCTCTGTTTGTCTCTACTTTGCCTTCAAACAGAAGCATTCGCATTCAGCTACCCTCTTCTGAAAGACCCAAACGGTTGTCACTAAGTGGTTTGTTTATAAATTGAAGCTACAAGTCATTTGGCTTGCTAGCATTTGGGAACTTTCACTTGTGACATTTCATGCATAGCATGGGGGAAAGTGTCACTATGAAGCCCATAGTAGACCAGGGACCATGAATATGTCTCTTAAAGCAGTCTCTGCACTTCAAGAAAGTGAACTCATATGAGGGCGCCAAGGCTGACTTGACAGACAGTAAGAAAGACATTGCTTAAAAATCTATATTGAGAGGAGAACGACAGGGGAACTGCGGCATGAGATAGACTTGGGGCAGCAAGGAAAAGCACAATCTGTGCAGAATAGAGGACAGGAACAAGAACCCTGGAGAGCACAGCTTGCTATACGAATGACCCTTCAGTGAAATCTCCTACACTGACACCCATGTAGCCCATCAAGGTGCAAATGTTAACTACCTTCAACCGCCCAGATACTGAGCTCTCCTGCATTCCAGCCTCAAGCTACTGGAATGGAATTCTTGGACTTTGATGGGATCTGGGACAGCTTTACATCTATCCTGCTTGTTCAATGTATTCTCTAGAGGTCACTGGAAAGCCAAAGTCTCTGACTGCTCAATGATACTGCTGTTTCTTTATGAACACATTGCCAGGAAATGTGAATATTCCCATGTAGTGTATTTGAGGAAAAACGCATTCAAAGATTTTCAAGTCACTGGCACACAAATGTTTACTGGTGCATTTAGCACAGGCTGCATTCAATTTCAATAAACAGAAAACATTTCTGAATGATGAGGGTAATGCTGAGAACTCTATGAATTCTCTATTAATAAAAAGCACTGAATGTTTTGAGGAAAGGATAGAAGCAGGGCAGGTAAGTTCCTTACCTTTCTCTTTGCTAATAATTGAATAATCTCTAATTAAGATAGTGCTGAGATGAATGAGAGATGTGAAATAACTGTTCTGCATAATTAGCCTTGCTGTATCTGATTTACCAAATGCCAATACCACCCTGAATATTATCTTACTCTTGGAATCTCCAGGTATATTTACGTACAATACGCCTACCGTTCCTGCTGTCAATTCTTACTCCTGAAGGTTCTGATAATATTCTAAGGATTCAAAAGGTTTCAAAAAGGATCAGTGATTAGATCAAAATGTTGTGTAGTGAACCATCCCCTGGTAGATGTAGACTGGTAACTTTATCATCATTGCTTTATTCTATGACTCAAAAACACCCAATGATGAATGAGAAGAGCCGTCAAACTTCAGTGACATGATCTTAGGGCCTAAGTGAAAATCCTTTTGTTACAAGCATGTCCTGGGCATTAGGAACTTTTTAATAGTGCTATTAATCAAATTAATGACCATGGACCCTAGGCAAGAAGCAGACACGTTAAGGTAAAGCCTATATCTGCAGCTATCATATTTTCGATCTGCTGATACCAATAAAAGATCCTTGATTATAAAATTATGAAGTATTTGAAGAGCATACTGTATATTTTCTCCAAGAAGCTTGCTGCTGCAAAACTATAAGCTCACAGTGTATCCCTGGGAAAACACTTGTGCAAAACATAGCTGCATATTTCAGCATTGTGCAGAGCACCGAGTGAGCACAGGCATTTTAGAAGCAGTGTAACTTATGCTTCATTTTATTCATGGTGACCAGGCTTCAGTATTTCAGGGGTGGGAACAGTTTTTGGTGAGAGACAAAGAAAACTGAAACACAGAAGGAAGGCCAAGGAGTCGAAGGTTAAAGTGCCACTCTATGCATGTCCTCTATCGCCCTTGCTCAGGAAAGACTGCATCCTCAGATCGCTACTCACAAGCTCTATTTTGTCTGGGGTAAATTCAAGAAAAAAGTTTCTCACAAACCACCCCTGGGAATGTACACCCGCATTTCTCTAGATGCTGTATGTATTTGCTGACTCAAAGAAAATGTGCTTTTCTTTAGTAGGACATTTCTTTTCACCATTATTTGACAGTCCTAATCACTGTGTTGAACTCAAAACACCATTCATGACCATTTACATCTTTGTCAGGAACTGGAATGACGCTATTATAAGAAGAAAAATGCTGAGGAAACTTTGATTTGGTCCCAGATGTCACAGATGTCAAGGCCAAGTGTCCCTGCCAGCGATGCTGGTGGGGAACAACTCTGGGAACTCGACCTCGGCCACACTGAGGCTCAGAACTGAAGAATGGCAGAGTGCAGCTGAAATACGGATGGGTCGGAGAGAAGACCAAAGCCACCGTTCTGGACACTTCCCTTCACTGCAGACATACATCCTGTAAGAGCAGCGTGGCTCAGTTTCTGCAAAAATCTCGGCATTAATATTTCAATGTGACCAAGTGCTTTTTCTTTTCCTTTGCTTTTCCTATTTCTCCTCTTCCCATTTCAAAGTAGGGAGCTACAGGATTCAAGCACTAGCAATTTTCAGGCACAACTTCTTTTCTGAAAATGGGTTCGAAGGCTCATGATTGAAATACAAGCACTCACTTAAAGGATACAGAGAGGATGCAATGCAAGAAGTTGTCCCCATGGAGGGACAAAAATCCCAGCCTGCTAGGACTGGGTCTGAGGCAGGTTCTGAGGACCTGGGACCTCAGCGCCAGCTCTTCCCTGCTGCTGGGGCTGATCTGAAAGAATGCTGAGACTGGCGACATGTGACTACTGGCCACTCAACAGAGGTAAAAGTGTGCAGGGAAAGAGGACAGGCATCGGTCCTGTGACGGAGCAGAGATAGTCATCCGAGGGTCTCAAGGAACGGGGAAGACTGGACGACAGGAGCAGCAGACCTCACACATCCCCCACCTCTGTGTCGGTGCCACTGCTACAGCTAAAGAAAAAAATAAGCATCTAATGCTATTACCCTCAATTTATAATTTCTTGCTTTATTCAAACAATATCATTTACATGAGCAACTACCACACAGAAGCCTGACACCACGGCTTATGACCAAATTCTGCAACTGAAAGGTGGCTCCAGGGTGTGAACGCGGGATGGTCAAAAGCTGAAGTAAATAAAACAGATTCTAAGATACTTTGCGATCTCGCTGCTGCTTTTGTGCTAGTTTGCCCATAGAACTTGTAAGAAGAAGACATAAACTTTGCCCCAGATATGTCTCTCATCAGCTGGGTGAATTAAGGCAAATAAATACAACTCCTTGATTCCTACTTTTCTCAAGAGTAAAAAAGCTGATATGAAAATATATATATTTGGACAACCTGGGATTTTTGGAGAATAGAAAAAGGAGAGAGCCTATGTAAAAGTGCCCTGCAATTAATACAGCAGTGCGATAACAAACATTCCCAGGTCATGATTTTAGAGTCAAGAAATGACGTCATCTCATGCATATACATTTTTTGATTTAAAAATAATCAAATACTTAAGAAAAACTAGGCAAATTTCAAAAGCAACGTGGAGACTTCAATTTGAAAGCTTCTAAACAAAGATTTTTCTGATGATTTTGTGAAATATGATTGCAAAATGTAAATTTGATACTTTTTAGGGAAAAATATACTGTTTTCTAATGTATAATTACAAAGAATACAGTCATGAAGGGAATTCGAAAGGGAAGAAAATATTGAAGTTAGTGTGAAAAGGCAGAATCCTTCTCAGAATGGGAGAGAACATAAATTAAACTTTCATGCTGAAGATAACAAACACTTGCTAACTCAGTGGGCACCCAGCACCAGACATGAAGGACACTCTTGACTTGAAAATAATGCAGAGGCCGAAAGGGCAGAAGGATGGCTCCCTGCCTGCGCTGTCAGCCGTCTGCACCACACTTTGAATGGCTCAGAGAATGCGACAAGCTGGATTTATCAGACCAGAAAAAAACACAACATTTACCATGTTTAGAATGATTTTGACAAAATTTCTGTGTGTTAGATTTTATGTATATTGTTTATGTGTGCCAATTAATCTGTAGTGAACCATTCATTCATACCTTCATTCATTTGTTCATAATTCATTCATTCATCATTCATTCATTCAACACACTTACTGAATACCTGAGCAACCTCTAGGAACTGAGGATGCCATGTACTCAACAAAGACAAAGACCCTGGCTCTGACAATAAGTGAGTCCCCACACTGAAGCAGATGCAGGTAAGGGTAACAAGAAATGTCTGGGAGGACCCGGGAGGGGCAACAAAACATTAAGAGTTTAGAAGGGTTTTTGAGCATCTTATATTTTAGCAGAGAACTATACAAGAAGACAGACTGAGCAGTACTGAAGAATGATCTGTATCTGTCTGACAGAGGAAACCAGCAGCAATAGCAAAGGCCTCCGCCAGGAGATTTGAATCAGGATATTTACAGATGAGTTTATTAGTGTCTATTTAATCCACACTGTCTGTTAAAAGAAATATCAATAAGTATATGCACTATTCATGGGTCCATGCTACAACCGACTGTCATGACGAGATTCCTTTATGACTCAAAATTTCGCAGTGGCAGCAACCACATTCATATCAAAAGGATTTCACTCAGGCGGAGACGGCACCTAACAACCACGAGGGAACTGCCTGGCTGATGCGTTAGCTCCAACTAACTTCACTTTCTTTTGCATTGGATTTCCATGTCTTAGAATAATGATTAATTCTCCAAGGTTAGTTTATTCTGGGAAACCTGTTGAAATGCTGATTCATATACACAGCTTCCAAGACATTCTGATTCAGTCAGTACAAGTGAGGTACAGCAATGCAGGTTTTTCATAAATCCCAACCTTCCTGATTCTGATGCAGGGGTCACACCCTGAGCCACCATGCCTTGCACAAAGAGAAAAAGAGAAAGCCAATGTTAAAAGGGAAAAACAAGCATCTAATGTTACGGGCTTCAAATAGTAATTTTTTGCTCTATTCAAATAATACCATTTATTGCCATGTTAGGTCAGTTATTTTAGTAGTATGACAAAACAGGTCTACTCTGTTTTTCATGGGTCCTATTCATAATTTTTAATCCTTTATGCTCTATAAACTATAATTTCAACTTAATGTAAATTTACTTGCTTTTATGAAAAAGCAAGTTTTTGCATGTTTTCCTTTTGAAATATTAACATTAGGTTGTTAAAGACTATCAGTCTATGGGTCTCTTCATATTTGCTATTCAGTTTCAAATGTTTGTTTACAAAGAAAAACCAGGAGAAAAAGAATGACACAGCAGTAGTCACGAAGCAACAAACAGCATGCTTGTCAACAGGGAACAGAGAAACACCCTCTCATTTCTGAGAAAAAGAAATATCTTCAGAAGGGAAAAAAAAATGACAAATTTCTATGAAGGGAAGTCTAAAGCAGAATCTAGGAATTGATGCTTTTAGATTGTACAATCTGTAATCCCAGCACTCTGGAAGGCTGAGACAGGGGGATTGCAGCTATGACCCCAACCTGGCCAACTTGGCGGATTAACTACACCCTTTCTCAAAATAAAATATGAAAAAAGGGCTGGACCGCAGCTGAGTGTGAAGGCCCCCGCTTCCATCGCCAGAACCAAGCACGGGGAAAAGCAAAACAGAAACCTTTTGAAATCAGTTCACGCATTGATAATGACTGATGGAATGACATCTGCGAAGGGTAAAAGGGTACTTTCACAGAGAAGGGTGGAGCCTGGAGAAGAAACGGATCTCTTCCTTGCAAACCTCCAGGTTGGCTCTTCCTCTGCTGGATGCCCTGATCCTGGGGTCAACAGGTTGGCATCAACGTGCTGTGTGACCAGGCAGTGCGGCCTGTGCAGGAAGGCAGCCTCCCGGTGAGAGAGGCCACGGCCTTATGATGGTTACTTGTGGATTTCGAATCCCTTAAAAAGCCTGACTTGATGTCTAGTGTCATGAAGCTCCAGGAAAATAAGTGATATCAGCATATCATCACCTTTAAAAACATAAAAGCTAAATGCTATGTTGATGAGTAGTATCATTTCACGAAGGACACTTGATGAGAGATGCAACTGTAACACCTGAGATCTGAGAAGGGCCTCGTCATGATCAAACTGACCTCAAAGGAAAGCACAAGAAGAAAGCTGCACTCACTCTGCTGCTTCAGAAACGCATCGAAGAAAGCGAGTGAACCGGATCTTCCTCTCTGAACTTTACATGCTGCAATTTACTGTTCTTATTTTTTATTTTTTCCTCTGACCAAATTCCAAAATCTACCTCCTACTTCTCTACTAACTCAAAAGTTAATCTGAGCATTTGAAGGACTCCGAAGTATTTCCTTGTGACTTCAAACCCAAGTGCATGACCTGCATTTCATTTGCAAGTGAGTACTAATTCACTGAGCTCCACTGACCTCATATTTTGCATGGTTAGATGCAGAAATACAGTGGCGCCTTGGTTCACGAACTTGATTCTTTCCATGAATCTGGTTGCCACTGAGTGGGATGAGAAGTGAATCCAATTTAATGGTTAGGTTCAGTGCTGACCTTATGGGGAGATTTGATTTGATTGTCTTCCAGTTTGGTTTGCAACCAGAATCAAAGGAAGAACTGAGTTCGTGAACTGGGGCCCCACTGTATGTGAACACATTTCCCACATAGGATAAGAGCCCTATTTCAAATTAAGTCATATGTATTCAATGATAAAACTGCACTGTCCCCTAATAATTTTAGTGCCTTTTAGTTGCTATCACTGAAGCCATGCCTCCTTATGTAGTCTCCGGCAGTGTACAAAACACGGTAGCTTTGGTTGCTGTAACTTTCTGGATGAGTTTTCCAATATGACTGTACGTGATCATGTACATAATTATGATTCACTGTAATGATGGGGCATCCATGCACGATGTCCCATTGGGCATCTTGTACCACCTGATGGAACTTCCCACGCTGCCCGATGTAACAGTCATTCAGGGACACCAGTGAGTCAAACATCATCACCCCTTTTGACAGATAAACACTGTAATCCATTGTGCTCTAAGTGTGTTCCAGTGAGAATAACTTAACAGCCAAAATCACTACTCAGGACATGGCATAACCGGGTCCCTGGGATCACATCGCTTGAAAGGCTCATGTCCCTTGCTTGTTCTGGTACATTCTTTCTAACCACAAGCATTTCTTCTCAAGTTTTTAGGAAAACAAGCTTCTTTCATTCAATTCTTTGTTAGAGAGAGGCATCTGGAAATGAAGGTGCAGTGGTAATGGGATATAATGAGTGATGTAGAGTCTGGTATCTCTGTAGACACAGGATGGACTATCTCCATTTTTATTTCCAGCTGATGGCCCTGTCGCTTCCTTGACTATCAGGAAATGGATGGTATAGCATGTCATGACTCACACTCGGCTCCGAGTTACTGAGGACCTTGTGGGAGGTATTTGTCTACAACACCACTGGCCCAGAGGAACACCCTCGGTCAGCAGTGGGGGTGTGGCGCCCATCCCCCAGTAGCTGCTTTTGGTTTCTTATCTCAGGGCAGGTACACAGTAGCTCCAACTGTAGTCTGCATGTTGTTTGGTGTTTCTCAAAATGCCACGTGCATAGGAAAGCCCTGATCGGAATTCAGGTTCCCACTCAGGAGGCTTCAGGCAGGGCCTGAGGTTGTGCATCTCTGACAAGCTCTCAGGCGAAGCCGGAGCTGCCCGCCTGTTTTGAGGAGAGCCAGGAGCCGCAGGTCTAGCTGTGAATATGTGTCTGACTGCCAGAGGACTTCTGTTTGGGCACCTGCCCGAGGCCTGGAGGCAGAGATATCAATGCCACAGCCTCCCTACCATCCCGAGCAAACAAAAGAAACCTCAATAATAGCACAGGCCACAGTGCAGCTGGGTGCTGGTCACACAGGTGGGGCCTCAGCATGGGCTCAGCAGTGTGGCTCAGCACACAAGCACTGTGTAGGCCATGGTGACACGTGTGCCCTCCGCAGCTGCTGCAGAATCCTGACCTTCAGCCCAGGTGGCCAAGCCCACACCAGGGGGCCACAAAGGCATCACTCAGCAGGCAAGCCAGAGCAAGAGCCACTTCTAGGGGGAGAGAGGGGTGGAAGGAGAAAGTGGTTTTCCACCAACACATTGGACATTTGTGCTGTGATTATAGTGCTTCTCTAGTGATTCTGGCAAAGTGCGTATCTGGAGTCCCTAAATTGCCACAGTGCACACGGATAAGGTAAGCTCCCTGATTCTCCAGCCTGAGAGATAATGTGTGTGGCACACGTCTGGGAGATTCCTGGGAACATTTTTGAGGTGAGGGGCCCACGCCATACCAGGACTTCAAGAGATGGGCTCAGGGAAGGGGATTGTTCGGTCACTCCCCAGATGCCTCTATTAAGTTACCTAGTTTAGAACATCTGGGTCAAGTCTGAAGATACGGGGCCAAGAGGTAAGAGCTTAAGAAGTACGTGTCAAAGTTTGGCCCTTAGCAGGCCCTGTAAGCCGAGGATTGAGAACAGCCCCAGGAATATCCATTTTGGGATGTGGAGTGGGGGCTCCCCTTAGAAGGAGATTCGGTTTCCGAAGCCTGCAGGAAGGTAACAATACCCTGGAGAGCAGGGAAGGGAGAAGCTGGGTTTTGTTCTCCGATTGCCACACTTAGGCTGTGTCAGCCTCTTGCTGGGGGTCCTGGGAGATGCAGACTGTGGCCATGTGCAGAGGGCGGGGCATTTCCTGTCTATCCCTGCTCCCTTCCCTTCCGTGGGTCTCCGGAAAGGACCTGTGGGCTCCTCTGGGGAAGTGACTTTCTGAGGGGCAGCCGTTCTGGGGCTGGAGGTTGCCCTGTGCTCTGTTCTGTGTGTGTACTGTGAACTCGGGAATCTTTGTTGCAATAGCCTCCAATAGAACCCGGTACCATCCCACCCAAGCATCCTCAATCTTTCTCGGCAAGATTGAGTGGAATTAAGCGGATGGGGGTAAATTTTGAATCATAAAATCTTTGTAGAGAAGGGCACATAATTCGATTTCAGACTTGCAGTTAGTCTTTGGACCTCTGCATGTAAAGCAGTCTAACAGGCAAAGCTTAACTTTTACCTCAAAGGGACCTGGTATTTAAATTTTTCTCCAAAGTTCACCTCCTCCCTGGCTGTAGTAGACCAAGACTTTTGTTCCCTACTATCTTTTTATGGTTCCAGTGAACTACGGGTGCAATGCAATTTACTATTTGTGCTTTCCTAATTAGCTATTTACCACAATTTTTAATGGGCAGTCTCATATGCACCGATTCTCTTCTTTATTAACCAGGGGATAAAATTCAACAAGTGCCATTTTATTTCTCAACAGCTGCTTCTCCACACCCTATCCATGCAACACTTATACAGTGCATCTGGAGTCTGGCTTTCAGACCTAATTATTATAGATACCGATGGATATTTCCAGGGAAAGAATACAAATCATAATGTGCCTGATCCATCTTTTTCGTTGTTATTGCATTAAGATGGAAATAGGACAGACAGACAGACAGACAGGCAGGCAGGCAGGCTGAGGCTTCCAAGAATTCTCATTCTGTTTTCCAAAATGCTGAGTGCTAGAGAAATGGAAGTCATTTTCCTGTTTTATTATGCGGCTTCCACCCAAAGGCAAGGGTGAAGTTCTCCATGTATGGACAAGGAGAAAGCTTTCGCTAGACAAAAGTAGGCTTTAGCGTGCAGTTTTCTTCACAAATTTGTTGTAATATTTTGAAAAACTATGCCAGCTAAGACATTTTGCACCTCACTATCCTAATGAAGAGACTTTTACTGGGATGACTTTAGATCTACCACTGATAGCCTGCACAGATAACCTTTTAAAATTTGGACAGGTAGCTCCCAAAATGAAAAGTTAAAATGCATTATCTTTTCTGTAGCTTTATTTTTCATCAACATCCACAGAATAGCCTTTGCAATAATTCCAGAAAAAAAAGACAGTATTAACTCTCAACAAAATTTATGGGGAGAAAATGACAAATAAACTGCTTAATAGATTAATCTTTCTCTATATTTACATTTTATAACTCTTCTACATCAACATTTTACTAATTTTTATTAATATTTTGCTCAACATAAAACTTGGCACATATTGAAAAGAGTCTGAGAAGAAAGGAATTATACTGTGTAATACACAGTTCTGGGAAGATGAAATTTTCTTTGAGTGCCTTTCATCTTAAGAGTTTTACTATCTGTGCATGTACATGTGCATTTTAAAGCTCTAGTTGTTGCTGGGTTGTGTATGCACAGCTGTCACTGAATAGGAGTTATGGTCATTAGAACATTTATTCCCTAATACCATACACACTTGATATGGCCACTCGATAGCTGGAATTTTCCCAGCCATTTTTCAAATGCCATCAATTATTCAAGGAAAAGCATCTAAAGCCATCAGCTGGGACAGCCCATGGATGAAACTCAGTGTGCTAACTCTTCCAGTCACAAAGGCTACAACACACATATGAGAACAGCGCCAATGTGAAGAGCGCTGCTTATACGGGACCAAGTGAACTGACTGCTCGCTTCTCCCCAACATTCTTACGTAATGATGCTGGTGGAAAGGCTTTGAGAGGTTATTTGAGAGGTCAGGGAAGCAGAGCTCTCATGCATAGGATTGCGGATTTATGAAACGGGCCCCCGAGAGAGCCCCTGCTCCTTCCACCACAGCACGACGGCCTGGGAACCAGAGAGTGGCTTTCACCCGACAATCAACCTACTGGCACCTTGAATCTTGAATTTCCCAGCCTCCAGAGTGGTGGGAAGCAAATTTTCATTGTTTAAAAATTTCACAGACTATTATATTTTGTTACAGCAACCCAAAAGGACTGAGATGCTACCATGTTTGTGGCTCTGTAGAAGGTTGTGCAGCTCTTGAGAAGACCTGAATGAGTGTGTGTGCATGTGTGTGCAAATGTTTCATTTTAAAAAGATTCTGCACCGACTTCCCTTTTCTGCACGAACTGCTGACACAGAAGCTTGTCTCCTAAGGGAGGTTTTGACTGCATTATCATGGTGCTGGTCCATGCATAGAGAGCTAAAGTTAAATTAAGGGGCATCAGGACATGGAACTGATTCCAGCTTCAGGGGGAGATCCCCCTATGTAGTGACCTAGCCGCTAGGTATCCGGGGACCACCTAAGATGCCAAACAGAAATACCGCTGCTCTCGTGTCTCTTTGAAGATATCACACTTACAGGCTGAGCTGATCAGTCTCTCTCCCTTTCCCACCCCTGGAAAACACAGGGCACACTGGGGGTGATGTGCGGACATTGGGCTGGGTGTTGTGATGATCCCTGCTGCTTGCTCTGTACCTGAGTCTGTGAGACTCCATCCCCAGCTTTCCGGCTCTGTGTGAAAATGATGACTGAGCCCGAAGGAAGATAGAAAACCATTTTCCAGAGAACCGTGAAGCTCAGAGGTCAGGGAGAAGGCTCCTTCTCTTATAGATTTTTCAATACTCAAGGAGCCAAATGTTTCGGTTAACTGTTGCTAATTGATAAACATTTTGCTCACTTGGGAAAATCTGCTACCTCCCTTTATTCTCACTTCACTTTGCACTAACAATGACATTTGAATATCGATGGACTATGACCATCTCACCTAGCTAGCTTTACCACGGTCAGCCAAAAAGTCTGTTTAAATCCCTGAATGAGGCATGGTGAGGGCTTGGAGATCTGCAGGTTCTCATCTGCCACCCCGGAGGAACGCACATGCCCACTAATTTAAATGCTCTTCTCCTTTGAACTGCAGGAAAACACAGGATAGCTTTTCCTTGGTATTAAAGTTAGGTGCTCTCATGTGGATGGGACAATAAATGTATTATGTAAATATCTCTGGGATTAGCCTTTAGACATTTTAGATATTTCAATTTTAGTTACTCCACCGTGAATGTGTGTGTGTATGAATATTTAGCAGTCTTGTTCCAGTGACTTTCAATTCAGAGGCAAGCGCCCACCTGTGCCAACACCCATCACATTGTCCCCATGACTGGGTGCTGGGACCCAGCTGTGGAGCCACAGTCCTGGCCACCAATCAGCACAGGGCTGTATGTGTCTCTGGGTCTCCCTGTCCCCATCCCATGGCTCCTTTTTTCATTGTACAGGGCACACAAAAGCACTTCGCACTAACACACTAATGCTATCGCCCACCTGTCTTAGCTGCAGGCCTGGGGGAAACAAGATGACTTCTCTGAGTTCTGTCCCAGCGCACCATGGCACAGTCACAACAGAACCCACTGCTCAAAGGAAAAAAAGATTTTGCCTGGGAGTTGGTTCATTTATGGGGTCCCCAAAGTATTCCTGGGTTAACCCTTTCCTCTTCAGTCTTCTTATACACCCTCACCTTGCCTACAGTCTCTGATGTCACAAACATTCCTGGGGTATTTAACTATAAGTCAAAAATAAAAAGCCCATATGAACTTCTAGATGATTTAATACTTAGAAGAAAAAAAAGGCTCCTTATTTAAAAAAAAAAGTCACGGGTTGAAGTTGTGGTATGTATGTGGCTCTCACCCACAGGTCATGTGTTGGAAGCCTGGTCCCAGTGTGGCAATGATAAAATGGGAGATGTTTTATGAGGTGGGTTGGGGAGTACAAGCTGATTAGGTCACTAGCGGCACTGACTTGGCTAATGAAGGTATTAGGGATCCCATTCAGCTCTTGAGAGAAAAGTTGTTGAAAAAGGCCCCCGAATCTCTCTGCCTTCCTGTTGCACTGTTGCCCTGCCCGCTCATCACGATGCCATCTGCCAGGCAGTGACTCAGCCACAGGGACCATCAGGAGATAGAGGAGATGAGGCTGTCGCTCCTGGATCTTCAGCCTCCAAAACTGTGAGCTAACTAAACCTGCTTTTTCTTCATAAGTTGCTGACTTCAGGTATTTTGTTATAGCCACAGGAAATGAACTAATGCAGATAAAATATTTTACCTGAGAAAACTCAGTGCCTCTGAATGTACTCAGACCCCCTCAGTCAGTTCAAGAGATCAAAACTTCACATGAGATTCAGCCTTAATATCCCTGGAGCTCTGATCTCCACATTAAACCCAGCAGGATTCATGCCTCCTCTACATATTCACTCTCACTAGCTCTCCCTCACTTCTATTTGCACTGGTCACAAATGCAGTCCATTAAACCCAACCTGGAGTGCTGCCTTCCTTCAACAGCTCTCCCCTTCCTGCTTGGATGATCCCTTCCCTCTTGAGAGTCCCTCGACCCTGATCCTCTCTCGTGGTCCAGGTCATGACCACATGCTACAGGCAACTTCCTGGCTGATGTCACCCCACCCACCCTCCAGTCTGATGACTTGCTTTGTGGGTTCCATTTATCTTCTATTTGAATTCCCACTGGAGTCTCACATTATGGCTGTCCACAGTTATAAGAGTCATAATTTATAGAGTTCTCTAACAAATGGCCCAGTTAATAAACAGTGGGCAGGTGCAATCTCATATGGTCTCTGTAAGACCATGTAGAAGTGTCACAGTATTGTCATCCCCATACCGGGCAAGAACACAATCTCCGAAAAGGCCTCTCTGGTTCCCCAACAGGTCAGGTGAGATTTTACTCCAGATCCTCTGTGCTGGTTGCTCTCCCTGCCTCAGATATCCTTCCGGACACCCATGTGCCGGCTCGCTCCTTCTTTCTGATGCTGACTCAAATGTCATCTTATCATGACATGACATTCTTGACCTCTTCTCATCACTGAGTGTCTCACTTGTAGCAGAACATGATCTCCAAAGAGCACCAGAACCCTGGCCTTTGATGTGCACAGGTAAGTGTCCAGCCCCTAGAAGAGCAACTCACAGGAAACAGGTGCTTAACCCAAAAGAGCACTGGTCACGGAGGCAGAAAACCATGAACCAAGATACCCACTCACACTTGTGCAGCCCTAAAACTCTCAACTGTGCACCTTTTGAATTACTGGTGAAACTCAATGGATGACAACATCTCCCCCTCATCTGCGATGAACACATTCATATTCTCTTTCTCTCTCTCTTTTTTTTTTTGTACCTTTTCTGTCCTTGACATTGGAATTAGCCAGCCCTACTGAAACTTGCATCAATGTTCACAATCATCAATTTTTCATGCCCAGTCCTCTTTCTCTTCTCCCTAGCCTGCTTCCCATTGGCTCTTTCCCCCCAGGACTTCTCTTTACTATCCTGCTAGTTGGTATATATTGTTTCTTGGATACCATTTCCTCCTTTTATTTTAATGTCTTATATGTCTGTGGTATATCCTCCAAATACTATATCTTTCTAAGACAAGTGTGCAGAGGAGACGAGTTTTCTGAGTCCTTTGAAGTCTAATAACATGAAGATTCTGCCTTTATGATGGATAATTGGCTATGTATGGATTTAGCTGAGAATTACTTCCGCCCTGAGCATGGGAGCAGTGTCTCATTCTCTACCATACAATATTATGACTGCTAAGTCAGGTAGAGTCTGTTTTATTTCTCTCAATAGATTTTAGGGTCCTCTTTTATTTTGATGCTTTGAAATTTCACGATGTGGAAAAAGAAATGCTGTCTATTGCAAGCCGAGTGTGTTTCCTATGCAGGCAGGTATGCGCGGCTCTGAGCAACTCTTCCCTATGACTTCTTTGATAATTGCCTCTCCACACTCTTTCCGAGACTCTTGTAATATGTTAGAGCTCAGAGACTCGTCCTTTATGGCTCTTTTTGGCATTATTCTCATATTTTCTGTCTCTTTCCTTTTACGTTCTATCTTCTGAGTGATTTCCTTAACAATTTCTCAGTCACTCCATCATATTTTTAGCTTTGGTAGTTATATTTTTACAGCCTAGCAAGGTTTTTTTCTGCTTTGATCCTTTTGCATACCATCTAGCTTTTATTTAATGAAGTCAAGATCTCCCTAAGTCCTCTTCAATACTGAGTCTAAAGGTTTTGCTTATTTCTTTTAATTTCTTCTATCCCAGAAATTATCTGTGTTTCTTCTGAGACATGATGTATTTCTCTGTTTTTGTCTCTCATTTTCCTGCCACTAATTCTCTCCCATTCCTGTGAACTTGTTGTATTTGAAGAAGAAAACCACGAGAGGCACTTTTTTTTCACAGTGTGAACAGCAGTGCTCCCCACTGGCATTGTCCGTAAGTTAGTTTGTGATGGGAAGGGACAGACGCTCAGGCTGACAGTGCTCTTGCAGGACAGAAATCCACGCTCCACGGCTGAGAAGAAAGCCATGCAGGGAGTCTTCCTGGATATGAGCTTCCGAGGAGAGGGCTGGGGCCCAGAGACTTGGCCAGCGGGAATACGAGGCATCTCTGGCTAGGAGAGCTTTCTAGTGAGATCTCCTTTCAAAGAACATGTGGAACCTCCAGTTGACAGGGAGTCTTTCACCTTTGCAAGGTTAAGATAGTAATCAGTATCCTAGGGTGAACCCAGTCTGCCTAGTAAATCTCATCTGGGATTCTTCTTGTTCTTTTCTTAACTATGTATGTATGCACGTAATTGACTTTAAGTGATGGTGGGTGTATCTAGTGCTTGAGCGAGCAGAATGTTCATGAAAACTGTTCAAGAGTTTTTCTACAGGCATTTGAGAGACCAACTCCAGGAAATGAGGTTGAAAGGGGCAGCAAGAGCCAGGTATCACACTGCTTTTACCATGTCCCAGGAACTGTGTTAAACAGACTCGCTCGTGACCTGAGCAGAGAACCTGATGCAGAGACTATAAAGCTTTCATGCAGAATTAGGCATTTTTTGCTTCCCTTCCTTCAAACTGGTGCACACGGAAGTCCCAACTAATCAATGAATGCATCTGAAGCCTCAAATAATCGGAATTAGTGCTTTATAAAGCATGATCAACTCTTCATACTGAGCATTAACTCCATTTGTCTGGCGTATAAAATGGATATGCCTTGACTGAATAACTTTCCATGTTAGCTCAATTTTAATTGAAATCATTAGCTAAAAATTTATATTTCATTGACATTATTTTATGTCAAAATAAGCTTCTGATGGTTGACAACTTGCATATTTTATAACTTAGACTTCTATTTCTAACAGGATTAGTTTTGTTCTAAACTCAGAAAGTGAAAGTCTTTACCAAAGTGAACAAGCTTTGGTACTGGTAAAGTTACACTTGATAGGATGCCAACACAGTGTTGTGTTGTTTTTGCTTTCTTCGAAACCACGTATGATTTAAATAAGTTAAAAACTTGTACTGCAGTTCTTTGTCCTTGGTGTTTTCCCACACGGACATGAAGATGTGCTCTTTCTACTCATGTATCACATATATTTACCAGCATGGAGACTCTGGACTCACAGAGAACTAGGTTCAAATCACATCTCTGTCACTTCCAGACAAGGAGCTTTGGGCAGGGAATGGATCATTGCTGAACCTTAGCTGTAGGTCTGTGCATTGGATGTAAAAATGACACTCGCCCCACTAAGTTACTGGAGAGTTTGCATGAGATAAAATGTGCAGAGTCTGGTGCAATGTCTGCATAGAGAAAATGCTTTATAGTGCAATGTTTCCTCAGCATAATTTTGTTATTAATATTTAATATATTCGTTCAGTAAAATAAATAAATTTAACTCTCAGTTTATGAAACACTAAATGAAGCAACCCATTGGTCAGAACAACATAAAAATTGGGTTATGCTTTTTCCTTAGCCTTCCTCTTCCTCCATTGGTTTTAAGGGATCACTGCTGAACAAGTGAGTTTTAATAATTTCATCTGGGAGTAAAGAAAGACAACATCGATAGCTTCCTGTTACCCTGGCCAGTGTTTCTTTGTACATCCATCCTCCACACAGCTGCTAGAGCAGTGTGTAGCTTGCATGTAAGATCGTGCTCCTGGCATGCTGGCGAGAGGACATCCCAAGCCCTTCGCTGTGGGCCCCACTGTGCAAGTCTCTCTCAGTATTCTATCAGCACCACCACCCACCTTTGTTTGGAACACTGACTTGCTGGTCATTTTTGCTCTACCACTTACCATGACACATCTCAACTTTCTGCATTTGTCCCAGTTACATTTCTTACTTGTTCCTATTTTACAGCTTAGCTTTGGGGCCACCTCCCCGAAGGAAGCAGGCTGGGCACACAGAGCATCCTACTAAGATGCCTCTCATGGATTCTCCTGTCATAACTAAATTCTCCCTCACCCTACATGGAATCTGGAACACAGAGATCACGTTTCCTTAGCTTTCTATGGCCAACACAGAAACTTGCATGTTTTAGGACTCAGAAAATTTACTTTGTGTCTAAAGCAGAAGTGGGTGACTTACTTCATGTACATCTTAGACTGTATGGTAGGTACTGCCAAGTAAAAAATTACCGAGCCAGAAAATGTTTTTATTTGACAGCAATTGCACTAAATATTTTGAGTTGATTCAGGACATTAAGGCAGCCACAGAAAGACACTCCTGAAAGAAGACTTCCAGAACTGCTTCGGAGAGCAGCAAGAATGACGGCATAAGTGTGTCTGACACAAGAGGGTGTATTTTAAGGGGTGTTTATGGTAAGTATCCTTTATTGCAATACATTTAATAAATTTTTAATTTAAACACTGATGATATGTTTTGATCACACCTAGGTATTATTATTTTATGTCCAAAATTGCAAAAGTATATACCATGTTGACCTCCTTTATGAGGGGAAAAATTCAGGCAGGTAGGTAATGTCTAAGGTTAGGAAGTGCTGGGGAATGCATCTACCAAGGAAAATCTGCTCTTCCGTTCAGGCACCACTGTGCAATGATAAAGGCAGTGTTCAAAAGGAAAAGAAAAACTACTGAGAGATCTTTGGACTCTGATGATTGCATATGTGAGAAATGATACTTTTTTAGGTTTAATCTGGACTTCCCTGGAGAACTAGAGCCCTGCAGTCTCTGGGCAGACTTCACAGAGTTTGGCCACCAGCAACACTTAGTGGAAAACGCAGATGTGCATGTCCTGACCTCTGCAGCTGGCGATGAGAATCCTCAGACAGAATGCGTCAGCTCTGGAAATGCTCGTAGCTGAACAAAACCTTGAAAAGACTCAGCCTGCATGTCTAGCTTTACTTGTCATGCACACTTTGCCTGTCGGAGGCAACCATCACGCATCCAAAATCCAGATTTTATCCACTACTCCAAAGCCGCCCAGCACCCTCAGCAGGCAGCCTGCCCATCTCAGTCACAGCTCCATTCTGGTTGTGGGATTAGTGGCGTCCTTGTGTCCTTGTTCCCTGGCCATCATCACCTAGTCCCTGAGGAAACCCACTGGCTCTGGGATGTACACCAGGATTACACAGCTGGCATCATCTCAGTGTGATCCTCTTGACCGAAGTCCTGATTACCTCTTGCTTAGATTATGGCCATGACACCCAATTTATATCCTTGCTTTTGCCTTTAATCCCAAAAGTCTGTTCTGAGACTGTGCCACTCTGCTCCAGCCCTCAGATGCCCCACAGTGTCCTCATGTTCCCATCGAGACATCAGGGCCTTCCTGATCTGACTGTCCACCCCAACCCACTGACTTCACAGCATGGCTGTGTCCCTGACTGTGCATCCGCTGGGCTCTTGGTTGTAAGCCTCTGAACTTGCTTTTGCTTCTTTTCAGAACATCCATTCCCCAGATACCCATAGGGCTGGCCTGCTCACCTCCTCAAAACTAACTGAAAAGTCACCTTTTAGTTAGGGCTTTCCTTTGCACACTTCCAAAAGTATTTAGTATTACCACTATTATTATTACTATCATTATTATTATTATCAGTGGGAGGGATCAAATATAGGACTTTTCTCATGCTAGGCAAGTGTTTAGCATTGAGTTTTAATTTTATTTAGAGGTGGGGGTCTTGCTAAATTGCCCAGCCTGGCGTTGAACTTGAGATCCTGCCTTAGGCTCCTGAGTGGAAAGGATTAAAGCATGTACTGAAAGTATTTATTTTGATGATTTTTTTTTCACCGTCTCCATTTGAAACAAAGTCAGGGATGGATTACTGTTGGTACCAGATCTCCAGGGTCTACATCAGTGGCAGTGTATAAGAAATACAAAATAAAAAATTATAAAATGAATTGATTATTTGTGAAAGTTGCTACCCTGTGTTTATACTTTGGTTATCAGAGACAAGTCTTTCAAAACTCTAAATCCAAAGAATAATTTTCAATCTTGACCTAACTTGCTCTTTCTATAAGCAAGCCAGAGGGCTCTGAATGCTGTGATGCCTGGTATCAAGGGCATAGAACTGGGCATGGAGTCCGAAAGCTCCAATATTCCTGATCTCCCAAACTTCACAGCTCCTCTCCTGAGCCACAGTTTGCTAAATGGGACACACGAGCTTATGGGAACCAAGCGTTTACACAGCACTACAGAATAACCTCAAGCTCAAAAACACCAAGAGCAGTTTGTGAAAAAAAATATTTAAATGAATATTTAAAAGCATCCATGTTAAAAAGTACACTCAACATTAAAAGTATCCATTGCAGCTCTAAAGTTAAGATTCTTCAGAGGCATATTGATTTTTGTTTTCTCTTACCAGGTAGTAAAATCAAACACTGACAGAAAAAGTTTGAGGAAAAGATGGAAATGTGGAGGAAAGTGAAGGCCCAAGAGAATGTGTTGGTCAATGGGAATTCTCTTTCTGGCCAAAAGAAGCTTCCTTACACTTAACCAACTGTTGTGGTTTGTTGCTAGATGTCCCTCCAAAGCCTCTTGTGGTCATAGGTGGGGCTTTTTCAGAGGTGGCTGGACCTAGAGCATGAGATGCTGGAATTGATTCATGGGGCAATGCTAGAATCAAGGGTACTAGGATTAAGGATGTGAGTGTTACCCATTCTAAATAACCTGAACAACACATAAGGGATAGAAAGAGCTGTTTGTCTCTTGTTGCTTTGCTACCTCCTGCCTGCTGCAAACTGTCTCTCCTTTGTGATGCCTGTCTGCTGGGCCACCCTGCCTTGGAGTCAGCCCATTATGAACTGAATTCTCTACAAACTGTGAGCTAAATAAAGCTTTTCCCTTTTAACTTTGGTGTCAGGTATTTTGTCTCATCAACCAGAGAAAAGTAACTAAGATACCAATCGACTATACACACCTGCGCTGTGTACATGCAGGCACACACAGGCACACAACCCTGCACACATACACCAATCCTTTGAAACATGCGTTACACCCATTAGAACACAAACAACTTTTCACAATGCATTTGCCCCTAACCCCCTTGCTAGAGTCACTGATTTAATGAGCGGCTTGGCTTCTTGCTATTTCATTCCTGCTTCTACATCCTCTCCTTTGGACCTGATATGCTCAGCTATGTGGCCAGCTCCCTTTTCTCACTGAAGTGCTAGTGCGGAACACGTACACATCTACCACAAATAACCAGAGAAAGGGAGGAAGAGCTGGAAGCAAAGACTCCAGACTCCTTCCACCAGGTAAGAGCAGAAAATGAAACTGGACACCTGGAGCCTCCTTTTCCTCTTTGCTTGGTTGACTGAGAGGTTACTGTGGGGCTGTCATCTCTCTGATGCCACCCTCCTTAACATGATCTAGTAGTTTATGTCACAAAGTTTTGGTTCCTGGTTCCAAGGACAGTGTGCTAACCAGACTGTCACTCCTGACTCCCTACATGATAGATACTTTGGTCCTGGCACAAGAGTAGGCACTGAAGACTATTTCCAAAATTTTATGCCACTGGGAGAGACAGAGAGGGAGGAGATTATTTTCAGTTCCACAAACGCACCTAGCATCATTTTGTGGGCAGACCACATCCTAGTAAGCCAGACCCTTCACACTGGCTGTCACTGTGCTAACTTAAAGACTCCCTTGGCCACCTGCCTGGTGCCTGCAACAAGGTCCTTTTTTTATCCTATTTATCTTCACAGTCATCCATTTGTGTCAAGAAAGGAAACGGGAGCATGACATCGGTTAGCAGAGCGACACAATTGCCCAACACTTCTATAAGGTAAAGAATCGGCAATAAATCCTGATCACGCATCAGGTGTTTTAGCGCACACAGCGTCATCGTGATGTGTGGTTTAAGATGAGCATACAATGCCAACTGCAAAGATTCATCAGCTTGTCTAGGCACCAGCACAGAAAAGTCCCCTCTTCTAAACTGGCAGAGAAAAGTACCCTTCTCCCTCCCTTTGCCTAAAGCAGTGAAGAAATTCAAGGACTATGCTACTTTTCCACTACTGCCACAAGCTGTGTAAGTCAAATGTCTGAGCTTGGAAAAACTCCTCAGTTTCTCTGATAACCAGGGGTTAACCACTGACAGAGATCACCTAAGTACTGCAATTGTTACTTGTTTCGCTTTTCTCTGGATATAATCAAGAGGTCTGTGTGATTCTTTGCTACAACACCTTATTTTTATGGTTTCATCTTCAGACTGGAGAGAGAGGGAAAGTAGGAGAGAGATGGATGTAGGAGAAGAGACCGTAAAATAAGATACTCCCCAAGACGAGCAACTGACAGACACATTTTGGGAGAGCTAATGAGGTGCTCATTGCAGAGAACCCCTGACACCACCAACAGCCTGTAAATACTGCAGACTGGCCCAATCGAGGCCAAGCCCCTTCTCTGAGCACCCGGGGCTGCTGGGCCCCAGCCAGCGCGCGCCCCCACCACGCGCCCAGGTCAGCCGCGCCAGGCGGCGGCGCCCTTTACCTGCCAGGCTGCCCGGCCGCTGGAGGGTGGCCGTCGCATACAGCTCCTGCGAGTGCTTGCTGTACTGCTCGGAGGCGTGCACCAGGCGCTTGGTGGGCGACAGCGTGGCGTAGGTGCCGATGGTCGAGCTCAGCTGGTGGATGGGCGAGGAGGAGATGGTGGACTGCACGGTGGGGGGCGAGGTCACGCGGATCGGGGACAGGCCGGCCGAGGACACGACGATGTTGATGGGCGAGCTGGTGCTGTAGGACTTGGCCAGGCGGCTGGGCGACTGCTTGGGCGAGGAGCCGCGCGGCGCGGCGTAGGCGGCGCCCTCGGGGGCCGAGCCTCCGCGCTGCAGCTTGGTGGGCGAGCCGCCCTGGGGCGCGGCCAGCGGGGAGCCCCCGCGCGGGGGCGCGGGCAGCGTGGAGCTGGAGTAGTAGAGCGCGGCGGCGGGCGGTGCGTCGGGCAGGTGGAAGGCGCTGCCCAGGCTGGGCGCGAACGGCTCCCGCGGCGGCGGCGGTGGCGGCGGGGGTGCGGGCTCGGTCCCAGCCAGGTGCCCGGCGCGGCTCGTCGTGCCCTGTGCCCGGGAGAGGAGAGAACACGCGCGCTTAGCCTGGGGAAGCAAACGGCCCGCCCGGCCCGGCCCGGCCCGGCCCCAGCGCAGAGCACGACCGGGGCCCACGGTGGCTTGGAGAGTCACGCCGCGCGGATGGGCACGGGAGCCCACGCCCCTCAGTCTGCCCGGGCCGTTCCTTCGCTCCTGGGCCAGCAGGCAGAAAACCTCCCTAGCAACGACCGGCTGGCGGCAGGATGGGAGTCACGTCCGCCCAGGAGACAGGTGTTTGCTCACAGTTCTGGGGCGTTTCCGGACCGGCAGAGGCACTGCGCTCACTGCGCCCAGAAAGGCTGCACTCGGCAGGGCAACCGCGGCTTCCCTCAGGGAACTCCCCGGGAACTCCCCGTCTGCTTCCATGCACGGTCGGCTTTAAATATCACCCCACCCCGCCCCGTCATTTCGCTGGATCCACTTCCAACCTCCAAAACTGGCCAAGCAGCATACTTATCTGGAGGACATCAGGAATACACATACTTAGAATTTATTCTACTGCTAGTATGCTATAGATTCTTTTGAGAGAAGAAAAGTGAGAGAGAGAGAGAGACCCAGAAGGAGAAGGCTTGATTTTTCAGGGCGTAAAACAATTCCAGAGGAGCCTGAGCAATCCTAAATGAAAGGATGAAAAAAGCCTCCTTTCCCGGATTGGAACCCTGAGCTCTGACGCTTTCAGCGTCTCACCTCCTCTCCCTAGCCTGCTTCTTTTAAGAGCCCCCTGCAGCTGTGTCTTCCAACTGAAAGCCAGTTGCCTCTCCTTTATTTACAAGAACACAAAAGACAACAAGGGCCGGGGTGGAGCTGGAGAGACAGTTGGAGGGAAAGCACTTTCCTTGAATCTGGTCCAGAGACAAATTTGCATGCGAATGAAAACACTGCATTGTCAACCGCTTCCAGGCAGGAGGTCTGGGCTCTTCCAGGCTTCCCCTTCCCAGGAGGAGAAAGGGTTCTGAGAGCCCACTGGTGTGGAAAGCTGGCAGCGCTGTACACCCAAGGAGAGAGAAGCTGGGAAGGAAGGTGTGGAAATGAGGGGTGCAGGTTGGTGGGCAGGGAGGAGAGAGCCAGAGCTGGAGAAAAGGGGGGAGACAGGCAGGGGGCCCCCATTAAAGGTTTTGGCTATGTTTGGCTCCTGTCTGGGAGTGGCAATTCCAAAGGAGAGGCTGGCACTTTGAAGGGCACATAGACCGCATTCCAGATTGCCACTGGGAGGCCCGGGCCCTGGGGAGAGCTGAGTTGGTCAGGGAGCAACATCAAAATCCTCCACTAGGAGCAGTACGCTGTGAGTTGAAAGACATACTCTGTGCTGGGGTGTGTGTGCATTTATTTATATTATACATATTTAGGATGCATATAGTTAATACATTCAAGAATAGTGTGTTGAATATCTTCATCCACACCACAGTTATTCTGAGCTCAGCAGTAGGAGTGAGCAAAGAATGCAATCTCCATGATGCTGCCAGGTGAAATGTCTCCAGCAATGGAACAGCTGGAACTACAGGAATGCTTGTAGGGGAATGAGGAAAGAGGGATTAATAAAGCTGGCCCGAAGGCTCTGGTAATGAGGGCTTTTGTCTGGACCATGGAGGCGAACAGGCTTGGCAGCACCCACCTGCTCCCCCTCAGCCTCAGGGAGATGGTCCAGCTCCATCCAGAGAAGCTTGGAGCTTCTCGCCAATGGAAGTTCTCAGCACAGAGCAGCCTGGGTGTCTCACATCTGGTTACCTCACCTATGTCTGTGCATCAGTGCCTATAGCTACACCTATACCTTTATATCTATCTATGACCATACTGTACCTATATTATCTATATTTATATAGCTATTTTTAGCTATAGATACCCATAACTATCTCTGTATCTCCGTTATCTCTTGTGTGTCTGTCTGTCTATCTGTCTAAACTCAACACCTACTACATAACCTAGCCATTTCATTCAGAATCCCTGAAGATGGGACCCTTCAGAAGCTCTGAAGCTGGGCTTTTTGGAACCTCACCAGGTAACTGCAATGTGCAACCAAATACGAGAAGAGTGCTAGAACAGTCTCTCTAGAGCAGTGGTTTTCAGAGAGGTGCCCGAACCCCAGTAGCAGGATCACCCTGCTTCAAATCGAACAGAACTTCTGGAGCAGGGGCCCAAGATATGGGTTTTAACAAGCTTTCCTGGGACCTTGGTGTTCACCAGCGTTTGTGAACCACTGGTAGAAGAGACTCTGGTTCGGGGGGACCCAAGTGGGCCTGGGGGTTCACTTCTAACTGATGCTGCTGTTCTCAGAAGTTGCACTGAGCTACGGACCTTTCTCTTCAAAGCTCTGCTGGGGCTCCCTGATGACTGGGGCCTTGGCGACATTCAGCCAAGCCGAACCAGATAGAAAAGCCCCCGGCATGCATTTCTGAAAACCTTTCCTAAGGATGGTAACGGGGAGAAGGAACCAGAGGCACGAAGAGGAGCTCCCTGCTCACTACACAATCATTACCTTGGGTATATGAAATCAACAGTCACCTTGTAATGCATTAATGATGCCAATCCTGAATAGCAATTTTAATCAAATAAATACTAACTGAAGTAAGTTAGTTAATAATTTAGTAGTATACCAGTTGAAAACAATAGTACATCAGTATTCATCCCGGTATTTAAATATTAGAATGGCCTATGTCTCAGGAAAACTCCAGATAACCTATGCAAAAACTTTCTCTTTCTGACTGTTGGAAATTCTAGTCACGCAGTGCAACCCTGCTCAGCAGGTCTCCTGCTTCCTTAAATGGTCCTCAAAACTGCAGAAGTTTTGAGAAGTGTCACACTAGCTTCATTTTGGCAAGTGATGTTGGCCAACGCAAAAATCTTTCCAATATTGTGAAATTGATTGAAGGGTCCTAGTGAAATTTTTGGCATTGATTTTTTTTTTAACATGGAAAAAGAAAGAAAAACAAGCAATAAAAACTTATGTACTCTTTACTACTATAAGTAGTATTGTTCACTGTGTGCCAAAATGTAACTCTAAAAACACCACCTGAATCCATTTGGCTAAAAAGTTGCGATGCAACAGAGAGGTTTCCTGGGGTGTAGACACACTGGTGAGGCATGCGTGTGGCAGTGGGGCGCACGGATTCACTGTGTTGCAGGATACATTCGTAAAGGCCATGCTCCAATATGGCAGCCGCTGGACAAACGTCCACTGAGTACTGGAAATGTGTGCAGCTTCGTCGACTGAGTAATGAAATTTGAGTGTGTGTTTACTTTCAATTAATTTAAAGTTAGCCACATGTGACCAGTGGCCGTCTTACTGGACTGTCCAGCTGTGTATGCCTGGCTGCAGTCTGCAATAAAGAATGTTCCAGCGCCATGTACCATTGCAATGACTTACACAGGAATCAATGTGAAAAAATGGCTGTTGGCTTAACAGAAAAACTTGTTGTGTTCCATCATTGGGACAAAAGCAGTAACCTTTTGGGAGCAAGCTCCACTTTAGTACATTTGTTCTTTTCATTATATACCTTCATTTAGTAACTCTTAGCCAGTTAGGGACACATTGGGCTGTACTTCGAACCTGCTGCACAAGTCACAGAACAGCTTATTACTACCTATTGCAGGATTAGAAATAACAAGAACAAATACTCACATGCAGAATTTAATTCACTTTACTTTCATGAAGGCTTAATTCTACTTAAAACTATATTAGTAGACTAAATTTATAAATCTAATTTTAAAGGTAAACTTCAGGTTGGTTTTTACTTCATTTAAAGAACACTATACATTCCTTCCCTTGGAATTTTGGGAATGGGTGTGTATATGCAGTGAGAATTGAAATAAATTAATTATTTATGAAGAGTCCTTTAAAAGAAAAATAATGATATAAATATTTTTAGAACTACTTGGAGCAGATTGGGCACTGATACTGCCATTAGTCACACAGGAAGCTCCACCGGCAGGGCTGTTTCCTGTTGGTGCCTTCAGTCTCAGATCCTGGGATCAGTCTCAGTCCAAAGACTACTCTGTCTTTCCCACACCTTCAAAATAGAGACCCATCTCTGAAACTGACAAAGAAGCAAAACATTGACAGAAGAGCAATCCTCCACTGTAGATGCACTGATAAAATGCTTACCAACAGGCCACATTTGAGCACATTTGAAATAGTTCTATTTTTGCTTGGCACGGTGGGAAGTTCATCGAGAAAAATATGAAATACTAATTCACCCAATCTCTTAAAAGTTAAATATTATGTAATTTCAGGTGAGGTAAGATTTAGGATCTAGTACAGCTGTGACTTTTTTGTTCTGTTCGTACCTATTTTTGTGCATGTGGTACTTAGTGGCATATTGAGTTTTCTTGTGTAATTGTCATGGGATTTGTTAAGGGGAATATGTAGAAAGACAACTGAAATGGGAAGCCAGGGAATACATGCATTATTCCCAATGGCCACTAACTAACAGTTCCTAAGCTCCATGCCTCAGTACCCTCACTAACTCAAAAAGCCACTGACAAGAGTGGACCATATCCCAGGTGCAAATAAGAAGGGTGCTCCTAAGAGCTCTCAGCAGTCCTCTCCCATGGAGTATGTTGTGTTGACATTATTTTGGAGATCCATTATTGCTGCATCTTTATTTGTACAGCCTACTCTCCAGCTCACAAATACAATACTGTTCTTTTCTGGGAAGAATGAGCTGAACCCCTGAAAATATGGTGCTCTTAGAGTGGAGAGTGGTTTCATTCTCAATACTAAACACAGTTGCTTCCTGAGCTTCATGTCTCTTTATACAAAGAGAAGAGAGATGGCAGAGAGGTCACAAGGGGAAAATTTTTGAAACCGAGAAACTTATTTAATCCTCATTCTTTGGAGATCTGACAGTGGCAATGAAAGAAAACACAACAAAGCAAAAGAAAAGGGGGAAAAAATCCCCAATGCTTGTAGGCAGTTAATAAGAGACTAGACAGACAGCAATCTCTAAGGCATCTTGACTTCCAATCACGTGTAAGCTGTGTCACTGAGCAAAAGCACAGTTTTTAAAGGAGATTCATGATTTACAGGCAGCCCTTGGGAAGACACATTTAGAACCTGCCAAGTTTCCTGAAATGGTCAGCAAGGTTCCGAGCTCCAGGACAGGAGGGATACTTGCCCAGAATGCTCGGCAACCTGGCCAAGGATGTCAGGAAAGGAAAGCTGGAGTCTCTGGTAGGTGGCTTTCCAAAGACTTGCTCAATGACTTGCGATCAGCAGTCTGCCCTTTCCTTTGCCGTATTCATCCCTTCCCATTTTCCTGTGGTTGCAACAGACTGGCAACCCTCTTGCTAATGGTGTCCCCATTGTAGACAGCACTGGCTGATGGGGAGTGAGGTCACCACTGGCCACCATGCTCCTCCCGGGCAAGCACGGGTCATGAGAAGAACAGCTCAGGCAGGGTGCACATTTCAAAGGAAGGCAGAGCTCCGGGCTCAGGGGAGGCAAGCACCAAGAATGCGGCCCTGGACTGAGTGAGGAAAGAGTTGGACTGAGATTTGAGGGGACTACTCAACAGACAGGGTTAAGTGGTGAGAAAGTACGGAAGGAGGCAAAACGGTGATGGAAATGCACCGTCCCAAGGGTTCAGGGGGAAAGAACAAACTCTGAGTACTTGTGGGCATTAAGAAGACATCTTGGAAGAAGTACATTTCTGACTGAGGACAACCTAGTAATACTCATATCAATGCTGTGCTGCTGACGCACTGAGAAATCAGTGCACTTTTCCAGATGCAGTTTGCAGAGAGCATCAGGACTGCACACAAATATGGACAAAGTCACTGATTCTCAGGACTCTGAAGCCAGAAGTAATTGTGGACTCCAAAATGCAAAGGATCTTATTTAGATATGATGCGAAATGCTTCTATAATAACATAATGCGATTAAAATGAATCTACACCCCCAAATAAGCTGCATTCCCTCACCTACTCCCTAGGATAGAATTAGTTTTGCACAACTACCAAGGCTCACAAAATTTCAATAGCTTCTTTTTGCAGTTGTTTTCAAAAGGAATGCTTTTTGAAATTCGAAAGGAAGGAACCCTTGATACTAGGAGGAATGTTTGATTTTAGAACTCGTCAATGAAAGCCATCAAGCAGTTGTCTCATGGTTCTCTTGAGGATTTTGGTAAAACCTAGTGTGGAAGATAAAGAAAAGAAACCGTTTATGCACCAAGTGCCTCCACCGCCTCTGAAGTCATCACAGCTTGGGACTGTTACGGGGAGTGAGGAAGGAAGGAAAGGGCTTCCAGCTGGGGACACCCCTCTAACGCTGAAAAATGGTAGCCACACTGAGTACACTAAGGATTTCTTTTCCTCAAAGGAGAACACCTCAACTAGAACTACTGTGCAGATAATGACGGAGAGCACAGTCACTGTTCCCTATTCGTGTAAGGGAATGATGGGGGGTGGTGCTGGTGGAGAGAACTGCAAATCATATTAACATCATGTTGTTCCTGCCAGTATGAGAGGGTGGCACTATAACCATTTTCCTGAGTTTTCTACAGGATGGTGTAGATTTTTGCATCTTTATCTCATTAATTAATTAATTCATTCATTCATTCATTCATCTTTTTGAGACAGGATCTCGCTATGCAGTTCAGCCTGGCCTTGAATTCACTGTGTAGCTCAGGCTGGTCTCGAACTCATGGCAATCCTCCTGTCTCAGCCTCTTGAGTGCTAGGATTACAGGCATGCACCACCATGTCTGGCTGATTTTTGCATCTTTAGAAATTAATTTTTCCTTTCTTTTAACCTCCCTTTAATAAAAATTTGACTAGGGACATCACCAATAAATACTCTGAAAAGTATTTTATATGGCTATTTCTGGATCTCCCAATGTAAATAAAATAGAGAAAAAAAATTAAAACAGTGCCATAAGGACCTTGTACAAATTTATCATAAAGAATCCATAAACAGAGATTTCTTGATGCCAACTCTTTCTTAAAACCTACATAAGTGTTGGCAAAAAACACACTACATATAAAATTTTTATTTCAGCAACAGACTCACTCAGCATAACTTTAATAATCCAAATATTTGCCCAGAACAGGTAATATTATAGTAAAGCACACCCTCCCTGCAATACAAAACATTTCAATTATTGAAACTAAATTAAATATATTGGAAAGAGAAAGTAGAGGAGGAGGTTTTACAGATAAAGCATAGGGATTAACAACAGGCAGTCATTTCAAAAGCTATTTAAAAAACAAATATTTTTCTAGCTTCCCACAAACATGCCCCAGAAAACACGTAACATGACATGATTTCTGTGCTACATGCTACATGCATTCTATAGGAAATACATCTTTGCAGTTTTGATGTCCAAGTTTACAGGTGAATTTTCTCCTGAAAACATTACCTAAAGTGCTATTACGAGAGTTGTCTCTGTATCTCTTCCCACTCTACCATCATGGGAACTTACTGGGGAAGTGATTATTGGGACCTTACGCCTTTGTACCATATGAGCTGCCACAGTCTACCTCACTACCAGCTGCACAACTGCCTTGGCCTTCACGTTTGCCTGATGTGAGTGTGCACAACGCTCTAACATTCTAACAACGAACACGCTGGCCTCTGGGCAGACGTGAAACGATGGTGTATTTATAATTGTGATATGGCATACATGAAGACTTTTAAGATATAAAATTCAGTGCTACATTCAGCAGACAGCCTAGATAAAAAAGAAATGGCAATTTTGCTTCTCAAAAAATCTTGGTTTTTTAGAATACCTCTGCAGTATAGTTATAAATAATCTGGCTGCTGTTGGAGGAACCTGAGAACTCTTTGGTTAACCCTGGGACAGTCACTGGGATACAGAGATTCATTTTGTGTGGTTCTGGCTCTTGCATCCCATTGGATTAATGAGAGGAAATGAACTTATATGAAGCTAACTATAAAGCACAACATGTGCAGGGACAGACTGGCACTTTTAAGGTATGCGGCAGGTCATGTTGCTTCTCTCCTTAAAATTCTTCGTGGGGCCCTTGCTTCATTTTTAGTTAAAGACAATCTCCACAATGACCAGCTTGGTCTCCCAACACCTGGCAGACTTCTGTGCCCTGCTCTGGCCATCCTTGCTATTCCATCAACCAGCCAAGTTGGCCCCTAAAGGAGCCACCGTGTCTGCCACCATCCAGTCTTGTAGCTCCTTCCTTGTTTATCACATCTTGATGTTGCATGTCATGCTGGGTCCCTTTGAATCTCACTTATTCTATCCTGTGTCTAGTTCTTTCCCAGAGAATCCACCATCTTCTAATATGTTATGTGATTTACTCATTCATCGCACAGATTTTTTGAGTCTCCATTCTTGCTATCTTGAAGACAGGAATTCTGTGTGTTTTTCCTTTCCTACTCTGTCTCAACCACAAACGTTTGTGGCATCAATGGCCACAAAATAAACATCCTGAATGCATCAAAGCATGACTCAGAGTTACAGACACCAAAGTGGAAGAGCAGCTGAATGTTGACCGGGGTTCCCACACTACGGCAAAGGCTGACTTAGAGAGGGAGAAGGAGTGGAATGACGATCTGCATAGCCCACGGAGAGGTTGCTGCAGGGAGCTGCGGCTCAGCCAAACACAGGACAGAGGTGGCGAAGGAATAACTGCGAATGGGCTCATGGCATTTCTGGGGAGGCCTGGGGTCTAGCGGGAAGGGTTGGACACTTGGTCTCCTTCAACCCGGTCTCACAAACTCATAGTGAAGCCCGAGGACAATGACTTTTAAGTGTTTTGATCGAAAGAATCACCAGAGAACTAACGCTTTATGGCAATTTTTGTGATTTGCATGGGGCGGATATGAGGGGGAGGATGCAGGTTCTGTGTGCATCGCTAGTGCTTTTTATAGAAGCTGGCAGTGCCCATTCAATAAACAATATGCTGGATCAACTAGCGCTTTTCAAACATTGAAGTTAGAAAGCTAGAGCTTTTCAAAAATTGAACATTCAGGAAACTTCTTTGAAATTATATTCAGACATGACTTGTGAGCCAGATAGAAAACCAGATGCTTTAGTTAAAACTACCTGTTTTTTAAGCAATGAGAACAACAAAAACATGAAATGTTTTTGTGTTGGTTGACTACTGATCTTCTTTACTTAATTTGGCATCTGTTGGTCATCACTTGAACTTTACTAGCTTTGCAACAGTTTGTAACTGCAGGATATTCTAAAAATTAATACAGCTTCGAAGGAAATACATCATTCAGAATACTGAAATAGAATACAGGCTTTGGAAAATCTCTCCAAGGTCAGGAGAGTGGAGACATGAATTTGGAAAGGGATGTGGCCTTCCTTCTCCCAAGGGCATAGCCAGTGAAAATGCTGGTCAACTTGTTCAACATTTCACTAGCTTCCTCTGAAGTCTTCATTCCTGTAGGATATGCAATAAAACGTGTTTTGCATACTGCAGCTCGCTGCCGAAGTAAACCAGGGTACCAATAACCCCTGCAGAACTACATGAACAGGAGTTCAGACCCAGCAACACCCTCAATTCTGCTAGCTGAGTGCGGCAGAACAGCATTTGAACTCCAGGTGTGAGCATTCCGTCTTGCTCCTCTACACCTGCACCAGGTGAGTCTTCCACCAAACTCTGCCTCAAGCTCCAGTCCTGACCCCCTGCATCCCTATTCATTGATGCCTTAAAACTATAACTCCAATGATGGCAAGGACACATCCTGGACATTTTTACAACTTCATGAGATTTTCTTGTTAAAGCCTAAAGCAGAAATTTAAAGTGAGGAGAAGACACAGGTTCTTTGTCTTTCTGAGGGATATTTCTAACCTAGAGCTCAGCATCACAAGGTAAAAAGTTAGGAAGCAACTCGTGAACAAGGGTGTTGTTTGGGGAAGGCAGCCATTATTTCTGCAAATATTGCTCAGATCATAATTTAACCATGGAAATGCAATGAAAATTTTTAGTGTATCCTTCAATAAGTTAACGTCACACATCTGAGTGTGGCGTGGCGGCTGCTCTAGGCCACTGCGCCTTTCCCTGTCACTCAGCTCTCTGCAGGCATTTCCTGGGACCATGTAATCTGCTAGGTGCTGTAGAGGCAAAGATGGAAAGCTCTCATCTTCCAGCAGCCTGTGGTTTCATTGTAAAGACATAGGATAAACAGCAAGAAACTGGTGATAGATACGGATCAGGGGTTACAGGAGTCAGCTGTAGGCCGTGAGGCTGTCGAGGGTGACTGACAAACAGAGTGTCCAGCAAAGCAGAAGAAATGAAATTAAGCTCATAAGCCTGCAAGAGTGGCTTGCGGGGTGTGAGGAACAAAAGCAAAGAGATTAAAAAAAAAAGCTTCATGTCAACAAAAAGAAGTTTAAATTTCATTTAACATGGCAATTCCCCACTACAGTAGATTAAGAATGTTTCATACCCTCAACCATAAAGACCAAAATATTAGGCACCGATGTGTCACAACATTTCCGTCTGTCTTGAAATGATTTCCAGATTAACACCGGCTCCTTTTTACCAAGTGTTAATCTCAACAGCAGATAATAAATGTATGCAGTGAAACTCTGGGAACAATCTCGCGCCTTAAGAAATGAGTCAGGACACACTTCAAAATCCGAGCTGACAAAGTGTAACTATTCCGAAACAATCACAATTATCTACAGAATAGTTCTGTATACTTGACTACACATTTACACTATGTTCCTTGATATGATTAACCCCAAAGAATAAATACGTGCCCCTTTTTTTTCAGGAGAAAAATAATACTTAGTACTTTTCTTAGGTACACACACCAACTTGGAAGGGATGTCACACTTACATCACATATAGACACAGATGTAGTACTAGATGCCCATTTGCATATTCACACAGCTAAATATACCCAGTGTATATAGCACGAGCAACTGACACATTCCTGAAGAAACTGTGTTTAACATTCAGTGTTACTCCACAATCGCCTTTCAGTATTCCTCGCCTTCATTCACAGTTCCAGGGCGCTCTTCTGGAAGTTGTGGGTCATGCCTCCGGGAAGGCAGGCCACCTCACCACCCCCGGCTCCCTCTGTCCCTGTCCCCTCGGAACCGCGGACGCAGCCCCGCAAAGGCACGTACCTGGCTGAAGCTCTGGCCCGAAGCCCGGGCTTGCGTGCTGCGGGGTGGGAGCTGCGAAGGGGCTGTGTCACCCAGGGCCAAAGTCTGGTTGCTATGGTAGCTGGCCGGATACTGGAAAGACCCTTCAGGTTTGGAATTGAGCTGAAGTGCACTCTGGGACAGCAGGCTGGGCCCTGCATTGAAAGTCATTTAGAGCCGTCAGTGACAGTCTCAGTGAAGCAGAAATGACATGTATTATTTATGGAGAGTAGCCTAGAATTATCACATGCACATGATTCTAGCCATCTATCTATGCTTTGAATTCTAAGAACTGAAATGACCATATAATTTGTCTGCAGTGCTCAAATAAGAGTTTTTTTGTTTTGTTTTGTTTTGTTTTTGCAGTTTAAAAGTTCTCAAAGGAATAGATTTTTCCAATGATCTCATCCTGACCTACATAGAGACAGTTCTTAGGAGAAAAATTAGTTAATCAAGTAGTTATTTTTGGATCAGACAGCATCAGAAACATACGAAATAATGTAAAAGTCTACTTTTTTTGATACATGTTAATTGTGTTAATGTAATTATATCTCTCACCAAGTGATCAGGTGCTAAAATACTCAAAATGTCCCAATCGGTGACAAATTCTATCACATAGTGATGTGAGACCCCAGTGACGGAAAGGTAGACAGTGTTTAAACTATTAATAGCTGGTTGTACAATGTGGAATTCACCCCGATCTCACAGAATCTCTGATGAGTAGTTATCTCCACCATCACAGCAATGCTCAGTAGGAGAACAAAGAGAAGGTCTGGAGTTAAAATTGGTGCTCCTGATGTAGTTGATGGTATGGGGAGGCGCTAATTCATTTAATTATACTTTGCATATAAAATTGTGTCTTATTTTCTTAATGTTCTATTGGGATGGGTGCAACCTTTTGGAGTTTGCCCATATTCTTTTCAGGCACATTTTAGAAAATTACGCTTAATACTCACTTTGAGGATTAAAAGGAACACAGTGAAGTGCAAATGTACTTGCTGTTCCATTGCATATATTTGAGGTGACTGAGGTAAGAGGAGCGTGGTAAGGGACAAAAATTCAACAGTGTAAGTTTTCTCAGGTTTCTCTGTACTCTGGGAAGAGCCACCTCTTTTGCATGGAAAGTAATATGCACATAGACTATAGCATAACCATTAAGCCATCTTCTGTCTTTGTCTTTCTCAGATAATAGTGTCATTCCCAGTCAGTGCGAGCGATTTCAAGTTTTTTGTTTTTCTTTTTACCAACAGGCTAAGGGTTAATAATTAAATGGCACCCTCTATTTGACATAAGAGGGAGCGCTCTTTCATAAAAACAGTAAGTGTGCTCTCCCTTGGATAGCATTGCTCCACATGATCTTTGCCATAGAAGACTTTCCCTGCCCTCCAAGGCTCCGCTGGTTCTAATTCTAAACAACCTGAAGATCCTTTTCATTTTATCATTGAATATCAAATGATAAGATGTTCAGCTAATGAGGTAAGACTTGCCATTTTGGAAGTAACCAAGTTCTGGAAAAAAAATTTAAGCAAGGGTATAAACGTGTTTCCATCCAGCCCCACCCAACTTCATCATGAAGGCCACGAGGAAAGCACAATTATAATTCTTTTCCTTTCAATTTAAAAAATACAGTCCCAAGCAAACAATGTGTACCAGATGGTTACATCTCCATTAGCCTGCAAGAATCACCGAATTCCTACTGATGGTTTCCCAGGCCCAATCACCAGACATATGAGGTCTCTGTGGAGATGCAGGGGGAGTTTCCTTTTGGATTCCAGGAGCAGACTGTCCCCCAGACTGACCCAGGCACAGCAGGGTCAAGGGGTCTCTGTGGCTCAGGAAATGGGAAAGCTGAGATATGGAAAAGACTTTGGAAGAGAAGGAAGGAGGCTGTGTTGGGGGCGGTGGCACATGGGGACTAACTGAGGTGATGGAGGAGAGAGAAGAGGAGGAGGAGGAGGAAGAGGAAGGCACTGGGAGGGCAGCAGTGAATCTGGGCTCCATTGAAGCTCGTATATTAATAGAGGAGACTGAGCTACGGCAGAAGAGCAAAGGCCCTTTCAGCTTAGCGGCCACCATCCTACCTGAGAACTGTGGGTTCCCACTGTGGCTTCCTTTGGCTCCTGGCTCTTTCCTTCAGGGCAATCCACCTGGACACACTGCCCCGCACTGACCACACCCTCACCCTGACAATGATGCCCCCACCAGAGCCACAGAGGTCACAGCAGATGCTATAAAGGTGCGCAAGCTTTGGAAATGCCGATACAATGAAGTCAAAGGCAATCTTTAATTTCTTGTAGTTTAGCAGAATCTATAAAGAAAAAGTTGCATGCCTTTATTTACCCAGTTATTGGCCTTTCAAAGGGATTATGTGTATTTGCTCTGAGGGACTTTCTTGAGTATGCACTTAGCAAACACAGTAACTTCACAGATGCTGGAAAGATACAGCTACTCAAAAACCTACAGACAGTGCTCAGGTGACACTGTATGGTCACATTTCAAAAGAATTTCAATTACAATATGGTTTATTTGCTTCTGAAAAAATAAAAAATCATGGAATAAACAAATCTTCTCATCTTTTATAGAATCAGTTATATATTTGATCAATACTTAGGGAAAACAAGCCAGGATCGTCTCTCTCATTACTGTGCCCATGCAGCTCAAGCACTGAAGTCTAGATGCACTCTGACAAAGGTAATTGCCACGAGAGCCACAAAGCATCGTCCTCCAGTGCCGGCTTTTCACCTGGCAAGGACAAAGCCCTGTATGCATTTTAGAGTGATTTTCTCTACCGCTCACTAGGTTTCAAATCAACACCACTTATTCATTCAATTTTAGAGGCCACAGCTACTCGAAAATAGGAAGAAAAAAAACCAGGTAAAAGTTATAGGACATTTTTTAATTACTCTATAATGGAAGCAAAATTTTGCATATAACTAACCCTCCATTAGTTTTACTAACAGTACTGTGCACTGAAGTAGAAAGTGCAAATTTGCCAAAGATTTTAAAGAAGCATTTATAGTTTTGGGGCTGCAAATTATATGTATATATCTTTCCTTCAGAACTTCTGACTTTACCCCAAGACTCCAGGTACAACTGGGCTTCCATCCTGAGGCCCTGGAGCCCCTGAGCTGAAAGATGGGTCAGGCAGGGGGAGGGAGAGAGCCTGGCTCTGACATCCCACCAAGGGGCACAGAATTGATTGCTCTAGAAGAAGTGCGAAGTAGGAGAGATGGCGGAGTCTAACGTCCTTGTTGTCACAGAGGCTTTGCTGACCTTTGTTGATCTAGGTTCTCAAAAAGTTTCACCGGTTCTGGCCAGGGAGAGGAAGGTGAAACCAACCCCAGACAGTCATGATGCTCAGGGCAGCCTTCTGTCCTTGGTCAGACAGAAATCCCTTAGTGGCCATTGGACAGAGGAGAAAAACTCCAAAGAAATTACATGGTTGATCCTATTAATGCTGTGAAGATATACGGAACAAAGATTTTGAGTACAAAATCAATGTCTGAGTGGGTTTTCAAATATATGACTTGATTAGAGACTGCGTGACAGCTTACGACTTGATTAGAGACCGCATGGCAGACTGGCATCTTTTGCATTTTCCTGAGAAGTGTGACTACAGGAATACGAGGTTAAAGTAACAGCCAGTGTCACAGGCCTGGTAATCTGAGGCTGAGCCATCCAGATCTTTGCCTTCTGTCTCCAAATCCAGGAGTTGACACTGTTGTTTAATCCCAAGGGACTACTTAAGTCACACTCATTGACACTTTAAGTTTGAAAGTCTTCCTCACGTGGAGATCCCCTTGTTTGCCGCAGAAATATTCAGGCCTTGAACTGCTGCTTAGAGACCCCAGGTGTGGACTAGGGGAAGCTTGCTGTCCAACACTAGGAGACCGGACGCTCATTAAGAACCACTCACAGGACACACTGACCTAGACGCTGCAAAATGTCTTCTGACTCAGTGAACGAGGTGTTTTAGAGTTTCCGTGGCCATGTGCACTGCTTCTGTTTGCACAGACTTACAGAGACCCTGTCTGGAAGTAATAATTCTTGCCTACTTTAACTGAACATCTGTCCAAGCAATAGGCAACTGTAATTAAACTACATATTATGTAATATTACAGGAAAGGCTAGAGGGCTCCAAGGTGGCCTTCCCAAGCTGTTAATTAAATCATAGTCATGTTAATGGAGTGACTGGGTGTGTGCTGGGAAAACAAAACAAAACAAAACAATGAAAAATAAAAACAAAAAAACAAGAAAAAGGCGTCAACAGACCTGGATCCTAGCCCTCCTTCAGGTTTACATAGCCATGGGTGATGGTGATAAAGGCAACACTGGTAACTAAAATTCTTTCTCTTTCTTCTCTTTCTCTTTTTCTTTCTCCTTTCTTCTCTTTCCTCTCTGTCTTTGTCTCTCTCTCTCTGTGGTACTGGGGATTGACTGAGTTCTTTGCACCAAGCTATATGCCACCCCCTTTTAATTTTTCACCTGACACAGGGTCCAGCTAGGTCTCTAACTTTCTCAAACTGGGTGCAAACTTGCAGTCCTCCTGCCTCAGCCTCCGTGACTGCTGGGATCACAGCCATGTGCACCATGCTGCCTCCAGCCCTTTCATATGGAGTCCTTAGTCCGTTCCAGGGACTGTCCTGGGCAGCTGACAGCGTCACAGTGAGGAAGGTGCTGTCACTCTCTTCTGCTGTCAAGGGGGCTCAGGGTCTCCACCAGCTGAGTCTGGGCTCATATAGTCAGTGGTGGGGCTGGGGTTCGGGCACCGCAGTCTAACCGGATTCCAAATGTCCTTCACTACACTTCATGTTATCCCACCCCTGCACATCTTAGATTCTCTAAATTTGAACACCTAAATGAGATAATGGCTGGGAAAGTGCTTGTAAAAATACAAACTGCCAAACGAATGTCAGTTATTATTATTATCATCTACTTACTTAATTACATAGCTACATGCTCTGATAACAATAAAACCTTGATTGGGATTTGTTTGTCCTGAAAATCTTATTATAGTACTGTCCCATACATCACCTATTATTTTCTTTCAACGTTCCATAAGCCTTCATTTTGCAAAGGAGTCATCTAACACATCATTCATTAAGATGGCCTGCTGGTTGCAATAAAAATAGAAAACAAATAAGCACCTAGTGTCAGAGCCAAGAGATGAAAATTAAAATCTTTTGGCATTGAAAAAAAGTTTGTCCTCATCCCTCACCCTGAAATTTCTCCCTTTCGCACATGAGAAACTCATTCTCAGACTTCAGATGCTGTTTAAATGTCACCTCCTCCATGCAGCCTGCCTTGATGCCTGGGGAAAATTAACCCTACCCTACCATGACACCTGAACAGTAATGGACCAGATGCCAAGAAATGTTAATTGGTAACAAACGCCTGTGCACCAGTGCACTGTGTTAAACAGCAGTGAGTTCTTGGGAAACAGGGAGAAGCGGAGATGGTGGACATTTAAGGCGATGCAGCAGAAGGCTACAGATCTGGGATTTCTTGCACTGCAGAGAAAGCAAATCCACTGTAACTGAGGGGGCAGCAGAGAGGCAGGTGCGTGATGAAGAGACACATTTAAAGAGTTCCCTGGGCCTCAGTGCCTAAGGAGACGGGAAGTGAATGAGAGTGTAAAATGGATCACTGCAAGGATGATTCGTCCACGCCGCAGGTGCCAGGCGGATTCCCGCAGCAGCTAAGTTCTCTCCGTGCAGCCAGCAGACGGCGAGGGCTGCCTCTGGCCCGCGCTCCTCCTGGTTTCCAGGGTTTCCAGGGGATTTATCAGGAGCCGCTCACTCTGACTTGCTGGTGGGACATCTTCCCCGGAACATGACAAATATGAAATGAATGGGCATGAAAAAGCAGAAACTGGCATCTTGTGCACTCCCCAAGGAATGAGTAGCAGGAGTTGTGTCCAGAGGACTCTGTCTGAAGCCTACTTTTTCAATAACAGAGTCTAAGGAGATGGTAGGAGCGCACATCCAGTAGGCGGAAAGGGAACCTGGGCCACACTTTAATACTGGTTTTAATAGAAGCTGACAAGTTTAATCTTTCTAGGTTTTTAATAATAATTTCCCAAATCAAATTTTGATTATGCATCGAAGTCATTGATAAAGGAAGCTAGGGCTGGGGATATAGCTCAGTGGCACAGCGTCTGCCTGGTAAGTGTGAGGTCGTGAGTTTGATTCCTGGTACCCCCCCGCAAAAAAAAGAAAACTAAAGGTACAAGAATAGGAGAAGGTCTCTAAAGAGTAGGATTTATAAATTTAATGCCAAAGGATTATTTTAGCGTTAATAACATACACTAAGAGAACAATACTAACAGATTCAGGCAATGTCATGAAGAGGAGCACCAGGGATGTTCTGTGAAGCTGTTAATTCAGGAAAATCTAAAGAATAATAATAACACAAAAATTGAGATGAACATGATCAGAGCTGGACACCTCACAGCGATAGATTTGTTTAAAATCTATGCTTGTCAAGAAATGCGGACATTTTATTTACTCTTAGGATAAACTGATTCTTACAAAATGATTTTGAAACTTATTTTTATGTAAGCCATGAAAAGTAATCACACCAAGATTCACACATGTCCGTAACTGACGAGCGATTTGAATTCATTCCTGCTTTGTCTGGGTGGAAGGTTAGAAATATTGGGAAGGTTTAAATGTTATTTTATTTAAAATGACAGCAAATTCATAGAGCGACATGAAATACAGAGGAAGGGAAAATATTTTCTAGAATATATTATTTAAGGATAAAGAGAAATAGTGGTGATTATATACAACAAGATTCTTATACAGTCTAAAATCAATGAGGAAATTGATATTTATAAGAACACTGAACTGATTTAAATCTATTTGGAATATGTTAATCATCATTAACTACAAATTAGATCTGGGGAATAAAAACACTGACTTAGTTGATACCACTACTGATCAGCTTCATTTAGAGCAGCAGTTGATTCTTGAAGGTATCTAGAAGAAATTGTCAATTTACAGACTTATACAGAATAAGAGTTACTGGTGGTGATGAATGAGCTTCATTAGTAGTTTAGAAAACTCATTTGGAGGAGTTCTACTGGAGGGTTTCATTTGGAGGGTTTAGTCCATCTCCCATTCCAAGATTTAACCGAAGGAAACAGATCAAGGGGTTTGCTCAGCAAGAAAGTGTAGAGTTGACGTGGGTATCCCTGAGAACAGATGTGATTTAAATTCTTCTTCTATGCCTCTGTCTCCAGAATACCTATTTCATCTGGCCAATTACTTTCAATGTCTCATGCTCTAGGTGAAAATTAAAACTTTCATAGGCTCAGGAATGTTGAATTACTCATTCAGATTTAAATAGATTTAGATTATACCAACGTTATTGGCTTAATTAGTAGGATTTGTCATTTTGACTTAGAGATGGATAAATCTACAATTGGTAAAGTGTTCACATGGTGCAGTAATTTGCTGTTTCTTTAGGTCAATATACAACAGAGCAAAATGGCATTTACTGAGAAAATATGTATATGAAATATATAACTATAGTCTGAAATGTAAGATTGTACATATTGGAGATACAGAAAGGTACTTTTATAGCTCACTCCAGCTCCCAACTCTTTGCTTCCTTATAGTTTTGTCTTCAGATCAGTTATCATTAAAAACAAATCAATGGAGCACAGAGTGGAAAAACATTATATATTTCTTTGTAAATAAATAAACCGATGAGGATAGCCTGTTTCTCTCAACAATTGTGAAAAGAAATAGAAAATTGACTTAAGTCAGTTTTGGAGAAAACAAAGCTACAATTCATGTGTAAGGTTATATTAGCTCAAAAACCATTGCTAGCTGGGTGTGGTGGTGCATGGCTATCATCCCAGAATTCAGGAGGCTGAGGCAGGAGGATTGCCACAAGTTCGAGGCCAGACTGAACTCTATAGTGAGACCTTGTTTTAAGAAAGAAATAAAAAAAGAAAAAATAAATAAAGAAAAAAGCATTGCTGCTTTGGCACAGATGCTAGACTGATCCCTGGTCAGCTGCATGGGTTGTGTGGGCTTTTATCTAGGTCTCCGGTCGCTTGTCTCCTCACAACGGAGACCTACCTGGCCCTTTCAGCTTTCTGTGCTCTAGCACTTGCTAAACTTTCAGGTCTCATCACCATTTTGTATTCTGGGAAGTTACTGAAGACTCCTAAGAGCTACTTTTACTGATATTGGTTATACTCAATACTATTTACTGGGAAAGTTTAAAAAGAACACACAACACAGCTTCCCTGAGCCGTCAGAGTACTGATTGTATCACATAATGAGTGATTTGTCTCTGTGGTTTTATTTTTTTCTTTAATCAAGGAAGATGATTTACTTGTAAAGGGGTGGGAAAAGGAGAAGATAAGCTACTCCAAAGAGTAGGGGGCAGAAAAGCGAATTCTACATCAAGTAATCTCATGAAAATGCTACTGAGCATTCACACGAGAAGCAACATGGCAGGTTAGCCTCTCGGTATGGGGAGAAGACTGTCTGCCCCGGAGAGACTCCTCCAGGAGGCTCTGGGACCCCCAGATTTTCCAAATGCCCTTTGAGAAATCCTCTTGATATTTGTGTTTTGAATTCCTATGCTGCCTGGACAATTTAAAATCCAGGAACTTGCCTTTCCACCAGACTCTATTTTGTGCTGGATTTCTGAAAACCCTGATTAAACAAATGAGATTGACACACTGAATGAGAAATTTATAGTGTTTGCTCTTCTTGTTTAGGGAGCGGATAAGGAGTGCTTCCTACTTGATGCCTTTTCTTATCTTTCCAATTCTTAGTTTTGCCCCTAAACTGGTGACCTCTTTGCAGAAAGTATAACACACTTCTTAAACATATTCCAGATAGAAAAACATATATCTAAGTGGAATCTAAGAAAAAGAAATTGAACATTAGCTGTAAACTAGGTAGTGACACTATCTAGAAGTCCCAGAGAGGCACCCATGTTTTCTCCTGGATTTTGCCATCCGTCCATTTTGCCAATGCTAACTTTCCACTAAAGGTGTGTGTGTGCATGTGCGTGCATGTGTGTGTGTGTGTGTGTGTGTGTGTGTGTGTGTTGTGGGACAAGTGTGGGTGAATTTTGAGAAAAATTAAAAGAACATGGGTAGCCTCAAACAAGGTCAGATCAGGCAGGATACCATGTAAAACTTCTGAAAGGGGCATTGTCTTGTTTGGATTTTAAAGCCTGGACTCAGCGCATATGCTGATGTGATTTCACAAGGAATGACCAAGCTGAGAAATGAAAAACTAACTCAAATAGATGGCATTTCAGGACATGGTTTCTTCAGAGTCCAGGTGACAGCTCCTGCACAAGTGAGAGAACTTGAATCCAGGGTTTCTATCCCTTTCCAAAGTCTTTCAACCTTGTTGCATTTGAAAACCTAGTTCCCATTACAGGGGAAACAAACAACCATTTTTTCCAACCATGACTTGGCTGTGCTGAGCCAACTGTCATTTTGATTATTATTTTTTTATGCTAGATTAAGAGTAGTTTGGTTTGTACTTACCAGAAATTATGAAAACTAAAAACAGCTCCTTCACTAGGACACCTCTTGGTTTTAATATTATTGCATAATTATATATGAAGTTATATTTTATAACATTTTAATAACCTGAGTTCTGCACAATTTTCTTGTGAATGAAATATATTCACAGTGATCGAATGAAAACAAAGCCTAAACACCCACAGTGAACAATATTATTTACCTCCAGGAAACAACACATGATTATTCTATTTGGAGTCTCCCTTTCAGAATGGTAACCTATGTGACAAATTCTTTATTTCTTAACATATATCCTGATTTGAAAACTCAAAATACCATGCATTGTTTTTTTAACCTTAATATTCAAAATTTATAAGTTCCCAAGATTTTCTCCCTACTGCATGATGAAATTGTCAATAATATGGCAAAAATCAAAGGTTTTAATATGCATAGAAAGAAAAAATACTATTTCAAAATAACTTCAACTCTCTATAGGTAAAATGAATAAATTATTTTCTCTAAAGGTATCTTTTGTATCTCTGATTTTTCCACTCTATTTTTAATACTTGATTAGCTATATTTTTGTTGCTTATTGGCTAAGATATAATCACCTTTATTTCTTTTTTCTTTTCCTTTTTAGTTTTTTTTTGTACCAGGAATCCAGTTTAGGACCTCTTGCTTGCCAGGCAGACACTGTGCCACCGAGCTATGTCCCTGGCCCCACCCTTATTTTTGAGATCTCATCTCCAAGGGTGCATGGATTAAATAAACTACTTAGTCCATGCCAGTTATACATTATGTCAGAAGGTAATGGCTGCACTGGTTAGTAAATTGTTTCTTTTGTTGTTGTCATTGCTATTATTATGTTGTGTTTTGTTTTGTTTCAGTAAAGCAACAGCAGTTTCTTAAACAATTCTTCTAGTGACTCAATGACACACATTTGTTAGAATGGAAATTTCACAGCCGGCAGTCAGGAAAAAGTGGCAGGGTGGCAAAGGTTGTACACACAATTTACATACTGTTTAGGATAGCACTTTTCAAAAGCACGAAGTGTTGGAAAACAGTCGTATGACACCATAAAGCCAGCACAGCAGTGTAGTTACCGCTTGCTTTAGGATGCGGAAGATGGGGCTCTTACGTGTCATAATTTATCTCAGCAGATCTTGAAAGAAAGCAAAAGATTTAAATACAGCACATTAGGTACAATGTGCTTCAAGCATGAGATTCATTCCATTTTAGTATTCTTTTCAGGCTGGATTTAGACTTACTTAGTTTTGTTTTAGTCCCTTTGGAGTTCGGATTAAGAGATTGGTTCTAAAGGGCAGGGTGCCAGGTCCAATCTAGCATTAGTTAGTTCATGCTATTTTGACTAATGAAGCCATTGATTGAATAATCACAAGGTACTAGCAGCATCTGATGTGCTTTCTCTAATTAGATGAAATTTGTCAAAGAGTCACTACATATCTATTTGTGAGACCAACTACATACACGAGGTACCTTGTAGCATAGAGCAGAATGGTGAGCCACTGACCGACTTTCTTTGCTCTCTGTGTTTGCTGTCTGTCATCCTCTCTGTAGATGAGGGTGACCTGCTTTTGGGCTTCTCGTTGGGTGTGTTAATGGGAGTCATGGAAAGGAAATCAGGGGGCAAGACGAAAAAGAGTTTAGGAGTTGGGGTCCCTTGCTGTCCGCTTGACCATGTGTGAATTCTTCAACTCTTCTTTAGGGCTAAGGGTGGAGATGGCTTCTTTCTGCCTGTCGCTACTCTCAGTATCTCTTGAGTAACCCAGCATACACTGTCTTCCCTTCACCTTGCCCATTTTGGGGTTAATAATCTTTTAAATTCTCTCCATTAAATTCTAGAATATAATCCATATACCATCTAGACTGTCACTATACCCATACGTAAAGCAATTGAGATATTTATTTCATGAACCTTTGAACACTGGAAATTAGCAATATTAAGCCCTCAAATGATAGTTGTCTACCCAGTATTTTCAAACTATTTCTCTAAATTTTTACTCTGTGGCTTCAGTCTCAAAGGGAATCTGAAAAGGTTAAAAGCAAATATTTAAGCCTAACAGTATTCCCTGTGTCACTGTGGGTCAGAAACCCATTGGACAGAATTTCACGGTGGCACTTTCATCACCTGGGACTTTCTATTTGAACATTTTGTTTTGTTCCTTGTCCCTATCTTTAAACTAGAATTCAAAAGCTTTAAAAAAGGTGTAGTCACCAAAAGTCCTAGGCATCTTCAGATAATTCAGTGCATAAGTATGAAAGATGACTCATCTTTCTAAAAAATAAAACTTCAGTAGTTACTGAACATATTTGTTAGAAGCCGCACCAGAACCCTTGACTTTCCTACGATCAGAACACATCCTTTGTAAGTTGACTTTGGCAGTTCTGGGGAAAGACTCAGGGCCTCCAGCATGCTGGACAAACATTTTACCACTGAGCTAAATCCCCATCCCTGAAAGTGACTTTTGAATGCACACTGCAGGGAACCAAAGATGAATACTAAAAATTATTTCCATTTCACTTAGGTGTAACAGATCTTCTCAACTAAGAAAACTTGCTGCTACCATTTCACTTATAGTAAAAAAAAAAAAAAAAAAAAAAAATCATGTATTTCTTGTGCTTTTATTTTTGAGCATTTATCCTTTCTAGTCTATTATTTTATCTCTGCATTACTGTTATTATTTTTATCCTTCTATTATTGATTTATTTATCTTTAAGATTTTCCTAAAACAAGTACAAAATCCCTTTATTTTTCAAAAATAAAAACATTTAGATTTACTAAAACGCAGTTGCTGATGATGAAATGTTCCTGTTTTATTTGCTTTCTAAGTTGCTTTCTAATTTTCCATTTGATCCAGCAGTCATACAGAGGTATATGCTCTGTTTTTAGTGGGGTCACATTTTTTGCTGATTATTTTCTTCTTTACTTCAGTAAAGAAGTGAATTATAATCCAAGACTGTAGCCTTTCCATGGTGGCCTTTAGCTTCCCGTATCTGATCAATTTTCCCTGAATATAAGTGACAAAGTACAATGTCACTCAATTGATAAAACTTGAAAATTTACTTGATACATTAATAACTTGATTTTTAAATTCCAACTATGTGTGACTCTGTTTTGAGTATTTTGTCTGAATGTGCACTTAAATGTCCACAAGTAATGTTTTTCATCAACTTCTTTAGTGTTTTCTGAGTACCAGAGTCTATGTTTCTTGATGCCTTTCTGTTCATTAGATTTATCACATCTTTATAAGCAAAGATTGCTTCATCACAGAGCTCCCATATCCGACCCTGACTAGTGTGTTTCTAAATCAAATCCTACTTTTAATCACATCATTTTTCCAGTTCCACTGTTTACATTCTCTGTATTTGCTGCTGCTATTTTTTCTAGTCTTTAAATTTTAACACTTATCTCATTAAATGTGTTTCTCATAGACATTGTAAGTTTTTATAATTTTAGTCACAATTTTGAATTGCTATTTTTTTAGAGAATAATTAAATGTGTTTACAGATTCATATACTTAACCATTCTATTTTGTTTTTCTTTTATTTTACTCTCACATTCCTTCTGTTTTTTTACTTTCTACTTAATAAAAGTTATACTGATCCTAAACTCACAATCAAATACACTGTTATTTACATAAAAACTGAGATATGCACAACCGTGCTTCTTCCCTGAAAGACATATGCTTCTGTCTTTGCTTTCCTTACTGTCTCATAAGTTGGGTGAATCTGTTTCAAATATTACTTCACTACACTCCCACAATAGCTGGCCTTACAAGGGAAACAAATTTAATGACTTTGAAGGAGAAGGAGTAACAATTCAATATTTTTAAATATAAAGTATGGAGAGCCGGGCGTGGTGGTGCACGCCTTTAATCCCAGCACTCGGGAGGCTGAGGTAGGAGGAGCATTGTGAGTTCGAGGCCGGCTTGGGCTACAATGTGAGTGCAAGGCCAGTCTGAGCTACATAGTGTGACCCTGTCTCAAAAAACTAGGGCCAGGAGTTTGGCTCAGTGGCTTAAGTGCCTGTCTGGCAGGTGCGAAGTTGTGAGCTCGATCCCTGGTGCCACAAAAAAAATAAACAAATAAATAAAAGGTATGGAGAATTAATACAATACCGATCACACAGATTTTGGACTTTTACTGAAGGCATGTATATGGATTTAAATAAATCTGGATGCTTCACCCATTCTGGTTGAAAAATATTTCAGTAAATGAAGAAATCTTTAAATATTCTACTGGATTAATATCATCATACTCTGAACATACAAGGTTAAAAACAGAAACATAAGAAGTTGCTGCATATTACTCAAGTGTAAGACTAAATAGTTAATACTATATACACTACATGACTTCTTTTGTTATATAATTTTGTTATGTAATTGCAGATTTTTATGATCTGTACCATTGATAACCCATGTGAGAAAAGCAGAGGAAATTAATTTTAAGGTAAGTATATTGCTGATTAAATGATTATAGGAGAGGTCATAAATGTATTAATCTAGATGCTGAAAATGTGTTAGATAAATATAGAGAAGTCAAGTGTTAACCAGAGTTTATAATTTAATGGGAGTCAGGGTGAAGTAACATGGGGAAACAGGAGTAGAAAATGGGAAAAAAAAATGAATAAAACAAGCATAAGGCCTACACTGGCTTGTGATATTAATTGTATTAGAAAATAACAGCACAATACACAAATATTTTCCAAATGTATGACTGCCACTTCACAAATGCATGACTGCCATCTGACTTACTTTCACCTGTTGAATAATCCTGTGGGTCAAGTATTCCTGACTCCTGTAGTGATCGAATACAGGAGTCCACCAGCTCCAGACCTGTGGTAAGTTCATCTTCGATATCTTTTTGACCATCTGAAAAATGACATTTTAAGTTGTGAGCAAAATCCCATGATGAGTTAATACAAAAGCTTTAGGTTAACCTTGCATAATCAGCAGTATCCTAACCAAATATAGTAGCCCCATGAAGATCTCATTAGTAACCATGTCAGAATTCTGGAAAACCAACATTAAAGTCAAAGTCTGCTAATTCCATGTACCCTTGGACAATTTAAAATTACTGGAGAATTAAGAAAACTGAGCCTGTAATTCCAGCACTCAGGAGACTGAGGCAGGAGGACCGCTGTGAGTTCAAGGCCAACCTGGGCTACATAGTATGTTCAAGGCCAGGCTGAATTGCATAGCGAAACTCCGTCCCAAAAAACCAAAACCAAAACCAAAAAATTGAACTCCCCACAAACGGTGAACATCATGACAATTTCACTTAATTTTTACTGTCATTTTTTTCTACCTAATTTCATGACTTTTTCTAAAGCTCACAGGACAATTGATCAGCAGATCCATGTGGAAGTAAGTGTAAATACCCACCAAAGCCTGTACCTTACCTTGTGACTGCCAGTGAAACTGCTCCTCTGCTGAACTGTAAAAAAGAGAACACACAGGTGTAATGCACTGATGACCAGAGACAGGACTAGGCTGCAGGACACAAGGGACCGCTTCACATCACTCCCTTAAAGCCCTCACTGGGAAGGCCGCTCTGCTGTGATGTGATTTTAATTTTAAGCCATTTGCTTTCTATTTCTTTTGATTCACGGTATTAGCACGTTATGTATGGGCATTGTTCAGTAAGTTTCAGAAGGAAAGGTCATTAAAAAAATACTAAACTACTCTTTTTCTTTTTTAAATATCAACCGGTTACACTTGTTTCTTACAATATCTTCTGCACACATGTAGCTTCACCCAATTTTATTTATTTTAAAACGCCAGTCTGAAGAGTGCCATATAAACTTTGTAATATAGACTAATAAAAGAAATAACTATTTGTTTTTTATTACAAAAGATAAAATGAACCTTTGCCTTCACTTTGACATTTCTTATGACTATTTCCTCTCCACTGGTCTTTATAGCTTCAATTGTGTAATTTAAAAATAATAACACTTTACCAACTGAATATATATTTCCAAAATACTCTCCTAACAATGCATCATATAAAATAATTGGCTAGGAAGACTTGGTCATACATATGAAACACCAATGACATTGTTCAGAGTGGAACAGGTAGGGAGAACTGATTTATTTTGAATGCTGCATTAAACATAAAAGAAATGAATGATTTTAAATTTCTAAGTGTAAACACTTTCACTGTATATGACGACTCTTTCTACATAGTCCCTCTTTAATGTTAGCACTTCATGAGAAATCTAACAGATACCATTTTGGGAGTGGTTTTCTACACTTATTTCATCAGATCTTTTCCTCTGATCAAGCAGCTTGTATGAATAGCTTATCAGTTCCTCAGCAGTAAGTAGATTTTAGACCTTTAATCTGTACTTAAGAGGTGGCTTCTGAATTCATTTACGGGAGAAAAAGGAAAATCTGGTATAAATCAATGCTCAGAAAAGCCATGATTGACATAAATGAATAAAAGAATAGTCCCTTAAGAAACACATGATTTTTATAGGGTGTCTTTCTCCTGAGCCAACCCATATTAACAAACTGAAAAATGATTTTACTGTAATAAGAGCTACATAAAAAATTGATGCATGAAATGAGAACTTCACAAATTCAGTCCCATGCAACTATTTTTTGAATCAGAAAGATATGGCATTACGTATATAAAGGCTACATCTAACTGCATAATAACCCTTAAAATAGAAGTATTTAAAATCGGAAGACAGGTTCACTTAGAGGCCTTTACCGTATTGCAGTTTCTTGTAACACCCAAGAATCTCCAGAATAAATCTGAACCATAGTCATCCTCCAAGAAGGCTGCTAATCATTACTTTTCAAGGATGTAAATATAGTAATAATAATGTGTAAACATCAATCTCTTTGGTCATTTGAAAAGGCTGGAGTTGATGGCAGGCGTATTGATTCCAAGTAGTTTCAAATATTTACTTGTGTCAGATTCACCTGCAGCAATTCTTAAATATATGTATGTTAGGCCCCATCAGAAACTTACAAGATCAGAAAAGTCTATAGGCTGGGCTGGGAATCCACACCAACAACCTTCTGTGATGATTCTCATATGTTGCTAACTTCGAAAACCACCAGATACTATTCTCCTTAGTGATTCACTAGGAATTTAAAGCTGCTTCACACCATTATTCTTCTATATTTCAAGGCTGGGCAAATTCCCAAGATGGTATAACATTCTAAGCATGTATATGCCATGAATTTACATAGGGATTCAAAATACTTTTGTATGGTAGTGGGCCGAGCATTGGCCGTATTTCCCTGAAAGATGAGTTTAAATCACAACCCTGAAACTTGTTAATGGTAACTTACTGGAAAAAGGACTTCTGCAGATGTAATTAATGATTTTCAGATGAGATCATCCGGAACCATCTAAGAGGGCTCTAATTCCAATGACTAATGTCTTTATAAGAAACAGAAGAGGTGACACGCAAACAGAGAAGGAGGGCATGTAAAGATGGAGGCAGAGATTGGGGTGATGTACCCACAAGCCAAGGATTGCCTGAAGCCACCTGCAAGTCCCCCTAAGTTTGAAGCCTTGGCCTCTAAAACCATGAGAATAAATTTCCATTGCTTTAAGCCAGCCATGGATGGTAATTTGTTAGGGAAGCCTCAGAAAACCGATGCAACAGATTTTCTGATACAATAAGAATGTTCTCAGTTAGAATCTCCAAGATTTGCTAATCTCTCTCATTACTACGTGCCTTTACCAGTGCAGCTATTGACTACTAACTAAACGCTTACTGTACACCAAGGTGCTACCATTTCACGACAACCATAGTTCACTTCTGTAAATGGGATTTACAGCTTGACCACACAGCTGGTGAAGAGCTCAGCAGAGATCAAAAGGAATCTGTCCGCCTAAAATTCCAACTCCTCATTCCTAGTCCCCAATCATGGCCGGAAACTCACTTAGGTTACCTCCCAGCTAAAGAAGCCTGAGTAACTGAGGCACTGGAAGCCATTCCCCAGGCTCTACAGAGTCCTGCTTGCCTTTCCTCCAGGAACATGAGGCCCGCACTCCTCAGCCCTTGCAGGAAGCCAGGGTCAGCGCAAAGCTGAGAGAGGGAGGCCAGGCATGACGTCCGCATGCTGCCACTCTTCTTCAGCCCTGTGCTAGTGCGGGTCCCTGAGTCTCCACACCATACGGAGACCTCTGCCAACCCACGAAGAACACCGAGCGTGAGTGAGCGCTACACCGCTGCTGTATCAGACCTCTGAAGCTGCGGTGCGGCCACATTCTGCAGGACACATGTAGTAATGAGCAATCCGGATGTGGGCATTCCTATCGGTCTCCTTTACAAGGCGTTTCCTGCTTCTCAGCTTCCGTTTCTGCAGCACAGAGCTGGATCAAAATGTCCCGGGAAATCCTACTATGAAGAAGGTAGAAACACTACTTCAATTCATCCTCTGGGATTTGTCTGCTTCTCCTCAATAATGGGTGATTTTATGTATACGGCTTCATAACATGGTATTATATAATATTTATTTTCCTATTCATCTGTTTCAAAAGTATTTCAACTTTATGATGCAACAGAAACAAGAATTATTTTTATTACAATTGAAAAAATAGCATTGGCAGTGAATACAAAACTATCCTCTCAAAGCAGGGCACCTTCCTTTCGGGCAGACAAAAACATTAATCATTTCAGTGGTTTCCCTGATTCCTTTCACACAGTTAAAATGCATTTAAAAATGTAACTGATCATCGTAGAGAATAGGAATCCCAAGACTTTGGATTTTACTTCTTCAAGTGCATGCTTCACTCTTTGCTAGGGGATTCTACACAATCACGTATTTTATGCATTTCATTCCTTGCCTTAAAATTACTCTAAGATGGGTGCTTTAAAATAGCACACAAATTACTCATATAATAAACATGGATCATGTTTGTGTCTCAGGACCCTCATATCAGGTGCTAGCAAGCACCTGTGGTATAGCTTCTCTCAATTACATAATCAATTTAATATAATTGAAAACTCTCTTTTGAAGCTATTGTAACTTCAATGCATGCTCAATTTCGGGAAGTAAAGTTTGTTTTCACTGCTGCAACAGTTTTTTGAAACAGAAATCACCCCAAAAGAATTAAATTTAAGAAAAGCATAGGTATAATTTAGATTGGTACATAGGTACTTAAATATACCTCTGCGTGAAGCGCAGCACCCAGGGACTCTGAGGAAAACACAGATTTAAAACCAGGATGACCAGAAATAGCATTTAACTCTTAAAAATACATAGATATCTGAAATATTGAGCAGGGATTTTAGAGAAATATGTATTTAAAGAACAATCTTAAAGGTGAACACTTCAAAGGCTTCACTTTGTACCAAGCAAAGTTCTAATGGACTTGCAGTCCATCTTCATAACCGTACTTCTCTCTTTTCTCTCTTTCTTTTCTTTCTTTCTCTTCTTTCTTTTCTTCTTTCTTCTTTCTTCTTCTTTCTTTCCTTCTTCTTTTTCTTTCTTTTCTTTCTTTCTCTTTCTCTTCTCTTCTCTTCTCTTTTCTTTTTTCTTTCTTTTTCTTTCTTTCTCCACCCTCCGCCCCTGCCTGTCTCTTACATCTCCCAGTTGCTAAACAGTAAGCACCGTACTGTTGAGCTCCACCTGGACCCACCATGACAAAACTTTGGAGAGAAGTGATGTTTCCCATTGTATAGAAAATGAACTGAGGTGAAGTGATGCTAAGGAAGTCGCTGGAGGTCTCCCTGCAGGCAAGTCTTGGAACCAGGATTATGACCTTGGGTTTCCACATTCGAAACTTTTCTAGTCACACATTTGGATGCATAGAAGTTAAACTCATATGTGACTAAAACTAATAATACAAATGAGATTGAAGAAGAAAGACACATTTGAGAGAAGACATTATCCATTGGTAAATGGATATAATTTACAGGGCATTCATTTCCATAACATGTATGCAATACCTACAAATCAATAAGATATTTTTTAAAAAATCAATAAAAAGGGGGACCAACAATTGTTCACAGTTCCTGAGTAATAGAAAAATCAAGACTGTCTGGCTATTGAACAGACTAAAGAATTGGAAGAATAAACAATAAACACAAGGTCTATCTTTACATCTCTCAGATCGCCAACACATTGGGAAGCCCGACAGTGCTCTCCTCGTGAAGAGCTGGGAAAACGACTGCCACATGCTGTAGGTAAGGGAGGAAATTAGACAAACATTTGGGCAATCCAAAAGGCAATCCCTGGCCAGGTAAATGTGAATACTACTTGGCAGTTAGAATAAACTAGGCAGGTGCAAAAAACATATGGAGTTCTCCAAACTTTGATGAAGAGAAAAATAATTCAAGTTGTACGTAGCATTTGTACTGCAAGATTCCAATTCCATGGATTGTACAAACATTGACTACACAGTATTGTACACAAATATACACACATATTATATGCATATAAATATATGGACTGAAAAGATACTACCTTAATGATGGCCATGGGCTGGATGAAAGAGAAATGAATTTGGGGAAAGTGTAACGAGAAAAGTTCTTTTGACTGTAATGATTTCATGAAAACTGACAGAATGACTTTTTGTCATTAGAATGAAATGTTACCATTATTTTAAAAATATCTTCATTATTTCAGAAAAACCTATGATTCTCCCATTTGAAAGTATGCTTAGTAAATGTTCATATAACTCCATGAATTTCATTCTACCGAATAGTCTTACCATCATTAGAACCATTCATAATTGTAACTCGAATGATGTCAAAAATTCTGAAAAATATATGGACAAAGCACAGAGAAAACTAATGATTAGAGGTGGATTGCTTTTCCCCCTGAGTTTCACATGTGAGAAAAATGACAAAATCGCTTTTACAATGTTTCAAGTTTGAAATAGTTTGAACATTTCTAGTAAGCAACTAATAACTTGCAAGTTCTAAGGGCATGAAATAGGACAGGGCGAACTAGTTTAAACCAAAGAATTGCCTCTCAGTGCTAAGAGAAGTGATTCACATCCTCACCATTTCCAGCGTGACAGTCCACTTACATACCTTCAGGCCATCTCAAATAACCAAAAAAAAAAAAAAAAAAAAAAAAAAAAAAAAAAAAAAAAAAAAAAAAAAAAAAAAAAAAAAAAAAAAAAAAAAAAAAAAAAAAAAAAAAAAAAAAAGAGGCTTCCTTAATGTCAGGAAAAGACAGAAAGCAAATCGTTACTCCTGTTATTCTATCTCTTATGAACCTGCTCAAATACATTTTCTTATTTTCAACTTTTAGATGCCCAGAGCATCAATCTCAAACATCTGGAGTGTTATTGCTCCCAATATCTTTCAAAATGAAATAAAGTGACAGAACTATGGGTTTTCTGTTAGTCTGCTTCCAAGTTAAGCGACGTACCTAAAACATAAGCCAGGGAAACTGCTGTAAAATAAATTGCTTCAAAACGAATGTTTGATTTTTGCCTATAGTGCCAAAGATTCTTACACCGACGATATCCATATGACCCGACCTTGTACTCTAAAATCCTTTTTAGTACCTAGGTTTGCATGAGCACCTCACATGAATAAGCCTTCACTGTGAAATAACATGACTTTGGTCAAAATTTTCAAACACTGTGGAAATGTCAGGTATGTAGTAAAAATGATGAAATGCGGTCCCCGCAGAACTTTGCTTTAGGCCACTGCAGTTCTCTCCCCAGTGCAATGTGTCCAGCACTTGATTGTTTGAGTTGGTGAAGAACCCCACTTCCCACAGAACATTTTGTGGAACTGGCTTCCCTTCACCCCAGTGCCTGTGGCTTCTACAGCTGCCTGTGAAATATTCACAACTGGACGTGGAATTACATCTCCGCCGTACAAATGGCATGTCTGTCTGTTTTTCCCCCCTTTAGGCCATGTGTCTTCTTTGTGATTTAACTATAATTTCACAGCCATTATAGACACTTTTACAACACTACCATGGACCACAGTGGGACCCCAAAGCTGCTAGATGAGGAGACCATGTGTGTACTGGCCCCGTGCGTGCAGAATGGGGCCAGCCTCCCTGGTCTGGAATCCGGCTCTGATACCTTCAAGCTAGAAAGCCCTGGGCCATGCTGGCACTCTGCGGTGGAGACTTGGAGGACTGAATCGGTATTTTATTTTAGGTGATTTATCTTAGGTGATCAAGGGGGACTGGTACATCTTGAGGAAGTGTAGAATTGTGTAAATGGTTTCTAAATTAAGATTCATCATTGGTAACATCATTGTGAATATCTATCAATAATTACAAATTGATTAATTACGGCTTATTGTGAACTATGGTCTGAGATACGATTGAAGAATACAGTTGCTGTTTAAATTAAAAAGCATCTTTAGTTGTGCTACCCTGGCTGCCTTGATAACCTTGCACTCAATTAAAAACATACATACACACACACACACACACACACACACACACACAAGATAGATAACTGTACTAATCTGTTAGTTCATCAAAAAGAACAGTTTGTTTTCATTGTCTGATTGATCATTTTTTGTGCCAAATCTTGTGATCTGAACAACTACTTTCACAACAATATGCAATATATCAACTAGTGTTAGTTTCCTATTTTTTTGAAATTCTGTCTCATTTTTGTTTTTTGTTTTGTCTTGTCTTTAAAACAAATTAAAAAATCTTTGATGTCAAAAACAATCAAAAAATAAATAAAAACCTTGTTCATGGTCATCTTGACTTTGAGGAAGAGCCAGAGTTCTCATGGTGCCACATGCAGTGGAAAAAGTAAATGAGCACACACTGTGATGTTTTTACACAATGGCCTTTCCACTGAGTGGCACTGGGCAACAGCAATCACCATGTTTTTTATCACACCATCTAAGGAGACTCAAGAAAGAAGACTTCCAGAGCTGCCTCAGAAAGTGACAAGAACAATGAGATAAATCTGTTCAAAGTGAGGGGCAGTACCTGGAGGGGAATTAATAGCCATGTGTCTTTTACGTTATATTTTTAAAAATTTGGACATCCTGTGTTTCTTGATCACCTTGTATCTATCTCAGAGTGCACTGCAGACCACCACAGAGGGTCAGCAGCAGACATGGAGAAATGGGAAGACAGGACATGAGTAAAACACACAGCCGTAGTGGTACCTAGGCTGCCAGTCAGGAGAAGTGCCGGGGAAATGGGACACTAAAGTCCCCGTGTACTCCCCATGCACTCACTGTAGCTGTGAAATACTGAAGACAGATGCCGCCAGTGTTCGGTGACTGTTGCCACAGTTTGGGCATTGAGTGTCCTCCAGGGGTCCATGTGAAAAGCTTTGCTCTCAGGGTGGCTCTGCTGGAAGGAGGTGGGACCCTCAGAAGGGCCACTGGAGACTGGGCCCTGACTCGTTAAGTGCAAGGTTCAGATCCACTACACGTTTCTGCCCTGATGTGCTTTCTCCACACAGGACCAAAGCAAGAGCCCAGCTGATCAAGTTCCGGAACTTCCAGAACTGTGGACACAGACAAACTTTTCTCCTTTTGAGTTTACTCTCTCAATGGAAACCCGATTAACAATGGGGTAGATGCACCGTGGATAAGCGCACGGCACTGGGGGAACTGCTGCACGAAGAGATGAGAGCAAGGCGCTTCTGCACATAGGACCATGCCACGTCCATCAAGTCACTTCCTGTCTTAAAGACTCGACTTCCTTATCTGCAAAATGGGTATGTTGTTGGTACCTTCCCCATAAGGATCTTATGAAAAGTAAGCATTTAAAGCTTGGGCCGACTGTAGAACGGTGTCAGGAGCACACAAAGTACTACCTGTTCACCCACCAAACAAGAAGAAACAACAAGCAAGCCACGGCTATCGAACGCAGAAGAACTGAGGCCCGCGAAAGAACTGCCAATTCGCAAAACTGAAAAAGTTCAGCTTGTTGATCACAGCAATTCAACCGGTCTATATTTGGCACCAATAAATACTATCATACACGCATGTCACAGGCGCTGCAGAGTTGATACTGTCTGTCTTTTCTCCCCCACTAAAATGGTGCCCCGAAAAGGCGGCCTGTGATTTACAGAGAAAGACGCTTTGCTTCTAAACCCTAAGTTTTCCAATCAGTGCCGCACAGGACGCCTCTTGTGGCAAAAGACATCGTTCTCACCAAAAGGAAAATGGGAAGGACCAGTCGCTTTTTCAAAGCCATGGGAGAGAATAAATCAGACCCAAATTGCTATTATTAATTCCTTCTTAGTTGGAGGCAAAGGAAATCCATATTCTTAAACTAATTTTTTTGGCGCCGGTGACTGACAAATTATGGCAGCACTTGGTAGGGCTCCAGGGTTCCCTTACCGCCTCCTGGATGCACAGGGCTCTTGTGTTGATCGGAACCCCAGGACACTGTCACGCTTGGGGACAAGCCAGGAAGAGCTACACCAGGAGGGGGAACGTGCACTCCACTGTGTTTAAGTTTCTTCAGAATAAAGACCCAATTCCTAACAACCACAAAGACTTACTCCAAGGCTCAATCATCCACAATGTGCCATCGATACAAAAGCCAGGCTCTGACCAGGGAAAGAAATACACTCCAGTTGCTCTGCTTTGAATTCTTTTGATAGAATTTGATAGAATTCTTTTGAAGTTGATTGTAGGTGTATTACGAGATATGAGACATGTTATTTTTAAAATTCAGTATCAGGAGCAGCAACAAATACTGCATGATAAAGTGGAAATTTCTTATGTTATGTCTTTTTCCATTATGTCTTGAGAAACTCCTCATGCATGGGCTAGGGATTATTTTTTAAATAGCTACAGTAGAACACAAGAGATTTACTATAGTAAAAGCACTATTTCTAACCATTTTAGAAAATACAGTGCTGTTATATCTTTGCAGATGGGAATTCAAAATATTGGAATATGGCAAGCTGCAGTTCTAGATGGCCCAGGTTATTGTTCATCAATTGACCAGTGGATCTTACAATATTTTGAAGGGCTTGCCAAAACATTAAATTAAAGAGTCTGTGTAGTTCATGAGCTAAAGCAATAGTAGTACATGTATTTACAGTGATAGGTCCACAATATTACACATGATTACACTGACAGTTCTGATTTAGCTATTGATTAACTGGAACTTTTCAGTCTATGAGTACAGAGAGCATAGAGAGCTCATTGTGTTGTGTAGCTGGCTCATTTACGTCTGGTGGGAGATATAAGTAAGCCGTTTATACCTTTGGTGGGAGAAGAGTAGAATGTGTGTTATTTGCTGGGAGAAGGCTCATATGCGTATTTGCTCAAGGTGTGGAGATGTTCTGAGTTTCAGGCTTGTTCATCTTTTGCACAAAATATTTTTGCTCCCGAAATCATCCCTGATAAATAATCCTCATTAAGATAGGTTCTTAATGTCAGGGACGACCTCTGGGCAGAGGGATGGTTCTCCCAGTGGTGAGAGTGCACATGCGACTGCGTGCACAGGTGTGCGGGGCCTCTCTGTGTGCGAATGCCTCCGTGTGCACTCTGCGCTTCTTCTCAGAGACACTGAGTCGCTCTCATCTCTTCCTTCTCCTGCTTTTGCTTCCTATATATGCTGTTTATTACAGAGGTGTCGAACCCTGGGCATTGTATTTGACTGAAATAGGTATGATTTTATAAACACGAAACTAATCCCTCTCAGAAATTTAATAGAAATACAAGTAAAAACACAGCTTACTTCACAAGAATGAAATTGATGTTTTTGTTTTAGATTCCAATACATGATTTATAATGATAAATTTTAATTTTAATGCCTTCTTAGAGCAGAAATGATACAATATTCATTTATAAGAATTCTTACGCTTTACAGGTCTTTACTTGCTGAAGAATAATCATAATGTTTCGACCATGAGAGTCATCTACAACTATCTGAAAGTTCTGTGAAGAAGGTTAATAAATGAAGAAATTCTCATAGCAGGTATGCACAATTCCCAAAGATTAGAAGTAACCAAAACTCTTCAATAAATGAGTATTTAAGCAAATTGACACATCAATATGAGGAAACATATTTAGCCAGAAAAACAAATCGCGTGTTGATGTATGCAATAAACAACAACTCTCAAAGAAATTATGCTGAGTGAAAAAATGATGATGATTTTGAAACACAAAATTGAAGAAGTGGAGAACAGATTAGTGGCTGAAGGGCTTCAGGATAGGAAAGGGAGGGTATATCCAAGAAGAAGTAGGTTGAAGGACATTTCGTGTGCTGGAAAGATCCTGTATCTTTATTGTGGTGGTGGTTTCCCAAAAATATTTAAGTGATAAATGTGCATAGTAGTAACCACATGCACACACACATACACACACACACCTGAGGCATGGGGAACTGGGGAATTCTGTAGATTGCACCCATGTCAATTTCCTGGTTACACTACTATGTAAAAAATTACCACTGGCAGGAACTGGGTGCATTTAAAAGTGATTTTCTTGTGCAGTTTATTTTGCATCTTCATATGATTCTACAGTTATTTCCAAATAAAAAGCAAAAAAATAAAAATAGTAGAATATGGTTTGGCAATGCTTCATTTACTTTTCCCTGAAGTGATTTTTCTGCATACCAGAAATCATTCCGATTTTCTCATACAATAATTGCACTAGAGCAAAATGAAGATTGGGAGTAGTGGAGAGAAGAAAGAGAAAGGAGAGAATGGAGATGAAACAGAGAGAAAGAAAAAAGAAGGCATGCTCATACATGATTTTCCCTTTGTTCTTCCTTCTTACCAGCCCAAACTCAGAGGGCTCTGCCCTGGCTCATTTCTGCTTTGTTCTGTGAATGAAGAGTTACGTCTGCAACATAATACAGCAATCACAGTCTCCACTGTCAATCAGATGTAAGGAACTGTGCTGTCACTGAAGGAACACTCACTCATTATATCTCAGTTTTCCTGCTCATCAAGATCCAGTATTCATTTCCATTGCCATATGCTTTCAGGAACGTGTGAAATGATATCTTGGCTTACAGTACTGGAGCAAAGTACTAGTCTTAAGGCACGCACTGTGATTCCAGGAGACCTCACCAAATATAATGTATTGGCCCTCTGGAAGCATATTCATTACAGCTAGGCGGTCACCTGGCAGATTCACTGCTGCTCTTCCTGGTAATTTGCAGGGCTTGGGGGACAGCAGAGCCGGTCTGCTTGTATGAGCCCCAGTCCACTGTCTGGTCTTCATGGTTCATAACTTCTGTCTGTTGCTTTCCAATTTTATTGTGGAGAAAGGAAGAGGGCAGCTGCATGTATCCTGAAGTTCTCTTTTTAGGAAAGAATGAAGATTTGAGTGTGAGATCAGTCACAGTCATAAAAATCATTTAAAAAACCATGACTTGAAGTATCTATCTACTTATGTTCCTAAGGTATTTAAAGCACATCTTCCCAGAAATTATTCAGATCCTTTGTACCCATTTGTCCATTCACAGTTATAAATGTTGTTTGAAACTCACTCCTTCTATTTCCTTGGTCGGAGTTTTCCTGTTGTCTTGCCTAGTGGCATGAAGAGCTCTGCTCTTGAAAGAAAACAATAACTTCTTCACAGCAGAGTAGTGCTCCACTGTGTGTGAATACCACAGATATCACATTTTCTTTACTGATTCATCTATTGATGGACATACAGGCCACTTCCAAGATTTAGCTATTATGGGTTGTGTAGCTATAGACATGGGCATGTGTGTGCCACCATAACAGGAGGTCTGTAATACTTTCTGGAAGACACCTTGAAGGGGAATTGCTGAGTTGAAGGTAATTTTTATTTAAGAAGGACAAATTTGTGTCATTCATAGGAATACAGATTCGCCCTGAGTTCATAATGTTAACTGAAATAAATAGGACACACAAACTTAAAAACTTAAATATCGTAAGGATTCTCTTATATGAGACATCCACAGTTTACATAAGGAACAAAATAAAAGACAGATGATGGAGTGAGGGGTGGGGAGGGGAAGTGGACATAAAAAGAGTTAAGATGCATCATGCACATGTACTGATATGTGCTAAGTAAGTAACTGCCTGCTGACAAAGACTCTTTCTCAATCAATCTATGGAAATCCTCCTTTATTCCTTGTATTTCTTCTTAGTTATTTTCCAACCAGAAAGGGTCCTCCAGCTGGGTTTATGCTGTATTGCTGCCCTCTGGAAGTGCTTAACTCCGTGTTTGAGATTGGGTTTTGCAAGTGAAATCTGCTGGAGCAGTGGCTTCTGAGTGACAGAGCGAGCTGGGCCCCGCACATGGTGTGTCTTCTGTTACTTGCTGCATCTTTCACGTACAGCGTTTGCAACGCCTGTGGGGCCACTGTGTACTGTGGATGTGAAGACTGAAAGCACAGGGAAGGCAAACGCACCCATGCTTTCCTTTGGGACCAGAGCTTTCTGTCAACGAAGAACACAACGTCGAGGACCAGTATCCTCTCCTCTCTTACTCAGGTTACTTCCCTGTACCAGTCAACCACACAAGCCGAAAACGATGAGCTAGAAGGAAGTTATGGCAACTGCAGTCTCATTTCCTGCTAGATCCTTCTTAGTCATCAGTAAGAGAACATAGGTAGAAGATGTGCATAACAGAGAGTGAAACATAAGCAGCTGAGGCAGCCCGTGCAAAGTTTTCACTGGGAGCATGAAATACACCTGCATGCACGGCTGTGGAACATGGACTCTGTTCTGTCAGTGATGCTGTACGCAAGTCGCATTCTCTCATGTACGTAATTAAATCTCAAATAGCAAAACATAAAGATGAGTAGTAGGATTCATGTTAGTGATTTAAAATTATATTTTTTAAAATTTTAGAATTAAATAGGGAGTTGAGGGGTATACCATGAAACAAACAAAAATGTTTTATTACTTTTTAATAATTATTTTTGATCACACTAAGGATTGAACCCAGGGACTTCCTACTGAGCTACATCACCTATCCAACTCTATTAAAAAAATTATTTTGAGACAGAATGTCACAAAGTTACTACGTTGGCCAGGATTGGTGCAAATGTGGGATCTTTTCTGGCCCAGCTTCCCAGAATTCTGGGGCTGCAGGTCTGTGTCACCATGCACAGTTCCATGTCATCTGTTCCCTGTTTTTGAACAATGGGCTCTATATTTACACCAGACATTGAGAATTATGTGAGCATCATCTATCTCAGATGACCACTGTGGGAAGTAAATGAAAATGTATCTGAAAGTCTGTCGCAAGTATGACACTCAGAGTTCCTCTCGGGCCTCTCTGCAGTCACTCACCACCTAACTTCCTTCTCCTGCTCCTCAGATCTGCACTGATTCTACCCCAGGGGACTCTCTCCAGCGCCACTGGAGTCTGATCAAAGCAGTCCTACCCAAAGTCATCCATAGCCACCATCAGATATCCATAATCAGCACTGGCTAGAAGAATCAAACAGTCTTACTTCAGAGAAATTGTAGCCAATGCAGGGAGTGCCTGGGACCCCAGTACTCATTTATCCAGAAGAACCCAGGAATATGTCAAGACAAAGAAGCAAAAGGTAGTCTCTGGCCTCCAATCCAAGCAGAGAAAGTCCAGGAGATGCAAACGCAGAACAGATCAGGAGTCGCACAACTGAAGTTTCTGAGGTGATGGCAACTGGAGTAAAGAAACAACTTCACGAGGCTATGAAAGAAATTAGAACAGAAATACTAACTCAGGTAAAAGAAGAAATGAAAAACAAAATAAAAGAATTGCTAGGCATCTCTAAAGAAGACATAGATGAAAAAATGGAGCATAGGAAAATGAGGGAAACCTTGAATTAACAATACAAAAAAGATTTAGAATACATGAAACAGATTTAAAGAAATAACCAGGAAATTAAAATCTCCATTGAAAGTTTGCAAAACCACTTGAAAGAAACTGAGGATAGACTTTCAAACGTTGAAGACAGGTTTGTAGCTTGTGATCGTGAAAGGAAAGATCTCTTAAAAATTACAAGGAACCTGGAAGTAACAATTCAATGGCTGCAAGACAACCCAAAGAAACATAACTTAAGAATAAAAGGTAAGAGTGAAAAAGCAGGGGTCAATACAAATGACATTAAAAGTCTATTTACAGAAATAGTATCAGAAAACTTACCAAGCATGGGAAAAGGAAGTGACACTCAGATAAGTGAAGCACATAGAACTCCAGCTAGCCAAAACCAAAATAAATCTACACCCAGACATATAATAATCAAGATCCCAGAAAGTCAGCACAAAACAGAATATTAAAAGCTGTTAGAGAAAAGAAACAGATCACCTATAAAGGAAAACCCATCAAAATCATGACAGACTTCTCAACACAAACCATCAGGTCAAGAAAACCTTGGAGTGAAGTATTTCAAGTCCTGAAAGAAAACAACTTCCAACCCAGATTGATGTACACTGCAAAACTATCTTTCAAAAGTAACAGAGAAACAAGATACTTCCATGACAAAGAACAAATGAAGGAATTCATGACTACCAGGCCAATCCTACAATGAATACTGAAGGATATTCTAGAGAGAAATAGGAAAGACCACAGCTCCAGAAACAGTGGCAGAGGGATGATATTACTGAGCAGGGCAGATAACTGAATAGAGAGGAAAAGTAGGCAGCCAATGGCAGGAAAATAGCATGGCAAAGACGAGGCAGTGCATGTTGGCCTTAACCATTAACATAAATGGCCTCAATTCACCAATAAAAAGAAACACAGGCACAGTGGGTCAGGAGACAGGATCCATCAATATGCTTTATACAAGAAACACATTAAACTTGAAAGGGGGTTCACAGGCTGAAAGTCAAAGGAGAGAGAACAATGCTGTATGTGTCAGGGAACCAGAAAGAAGTGGGCGTAGCTTGCCCATTAGCTACATAGTGGACAAGAAAGACATGGCATTTGTATCCAGTGGAAAGCTACTCAGCTATAAAGAAAAATAACCTCAAGCCTCTTGTCGGTAAATGGATACAATTTATGATCATGTTCATGGATGAAATGATCCAGAGTCACATGGGTGAACATCATGTTATCTCCCTGGTACAAAAAAACAAAAGGAGTTAGTAGGATTCAAAATACACAATACATATTATAAAAATGAAAGGGGAGGAAGTGTCTAAAAAGGGAACACAGTGGCCGTTGTTAATCTGTTATCGTGATCTGAGTCCTGTACTGTTTTCATTGTTCTGTTTAGTTTGGTTTTATTCTATTTTGGTTTGTCTAATTTTATTATATTTGATGGCATGGACAGCTATTTCAAAGACAATAAAATACATTATGGTAGCCATTATTGATATCTGATCACCTTGTTTTGAAGCCCTGTATTGCTTTGTTTTGAGTGATTTTATTCTATTTTGATTTGTTTGATTGTATTATGACTGATGATATAGGCAACTGCTTAGAAGATAACAAGAGGCATTATGATAACCAGTATTGTTTTACTATTGTTTTGAAGTCCTGTATTGCTTCCATTATTTTGTTTTTATTGGTTTTATTCTGTACTATTTTGTTTGATTATATTATGCCTGATGATATGGGCAGTTATTTTGAAGATAACAAGAGGTATTATAAGGGGAAAGGAGGAAAGAAGGAAGGGAAAAGAAAAAGACATAAATTTGTATATATGTATACATAAAATAGTTAAAATGACTATACTACTAAATGCATTAGTTATTGAAAAAGAACAGTTAATACTCATATGATTAGATCAATTTTACTTGTCTATATCTGGTAATCTAAACAACCCCTTTGAAGGTAACAATATGCAATATTACAACCATTGTCAAATTCCTATCATCTCGCTTTGTAAAAGTATAATGTTACTGTATTGGATTTGTTGTTGTTTGTCTCTTTTGCTTTTTGTTTTTCCTTTCTGTGTTTTTCTCTTAAATAAAAAAAAAATTAAAAAAAAACCAAACAAACAAACAAAAAGTCATCCATGATTGCCCACTGATGTGAAAGCAAACTGGGCTGCTGTGCAGAGCGTGCCTGCTCTGGAAGGAGCCCCCCAAACTACCTCGAGGACCCCATCTCAGCCACCTGCCATGGAAAGGGCTGAATGAGTCCTTGCAGCCTTTCAGACCCCACAGCAGCTCTGTTGCTTATCCAAGCACGCTGGGTAAGTGCTTCCAATGTTTCTCTTTGCCCAAACACAAACTCCTTGAAGTCAGAGACCAAATGGGATTCATCTTAGCTTCGCACAGTGGGAGACGCTGACGGGTGCTCGTAAAGCAAGTGCTCACAGGTGGAAGCGCGCACGGCTGGGTTATGCGGGGCTCCACCTTACATGGTACGTGCAGCCTTTACCCCGGTCACCGAACTGTGTCTGCCTTAGAGTTGCTTTGTGACAAAAGGGACTGTAATACTTTTATGATACTTCTGTCTGAAAGCAGGACTAGAATAATTAATTAGTCTCGCAAGTAAATATTCTGATTTGCATAGTTTCATTTAGGAAAAAAAACCACAGATCAGTGCCTGAGTTCTCACACCTGCCGCTTTATCATTGCCTTATATACTAAATAAACACATTGAAGCCACTTGTTACTTGTGTATTGTGGAAAATTCACGTATTAAAAATGCAACTTTTGTATACATCTACATACACATTTTTTTCCTTAAAGTCAAGATACATCATGATCCAAGAGAGGACCATCCTAGGAAAATATTATTATTAAATAATAATTATACATTTTTAAATTTTTAAGTAATATTATTCCAGTGTGTGTGTATGTGGACGTGGTGTTCACATATAATAAAAACCTATCCTTTCAAGTACCACTATTGTTTTCTAGTTTATAGCAATCATCTCTTATTTTTTAGCTCTTGTATTCTCTCCATCCTGGAGACCAGGAAAAACTAGTTTTTCCTCCTAACTAAGCCTCTGCAATTTTTCATTCATTCAAACAAACTTTCTCTGAAATGAAACATTATTTTTACTTAGAAACGCTCCACCTGTGTTTCTAGTGGCTTCTAGTCGGAACCATAAGGAATCCGAACTCGGCAGTGTCACTTGTTCCTGCTCTGCTCTGGAGCTCACCAAGTTCATTTCAGGGAACAGAGCAGATAGAGCAGGACCCAGGTCCAGCTGTGGTGAATCAGCTCAGGACCTTCGAAAGCTTCATTCTTAATCTGTTGATTTAACCTAACTAGTGAGGAACCGACCAAATCCTCATCACCTAGAGGGCTTAATGGTCCAAAGGCAATGAGTTGGTGGTGTTGACTTGGTTCCTGTTGCACCCATTTTGAAGTTCTGCAGCCACTGATGAATTGCTCAAATGAGCTCTTCTCTCAGAAAATACAGCATGGCAGAAGAGACTCTGTCACTGTGTAGCAAAATAAAGCCATGAGAGTATGCAGGAGGTGGGTTCTCACTGTTTTCCAAAGACAAGTCATTATCAACCTAGGAGAAAGTGATCCTTCAACCCAGGAAGAGACAACCAGCAAAGCGAATGTAATCTACTTGGTGATAGTTGTAACGGTGATGTTGATTTGCATTTTTCCTACTGAAAAATAAAGTGATCTTTTTATTTTAACTATTCAGAGTTAATGTGAAGAATAAAGACAAAAAGAAGTGAAATGTTTATGTAGAGCAGAAAACAGAATAAAACAACTTCTCCAGACTCTGGTAATTGTCTTGCTATATCATATATGTGGTTCACAGTTCAAAAATGATGATGTAGGTGAAGACAATTTAATTTATGTCTTTAAAAGGCTAAAGAAAATAAAAACTATATTTCCTTTTTTGTCTTCTGTGATCCTCACAACATAGGGAAACACTAAAAAATCCTGTCTATAGTGAGAATTTTATATAATTATTACACTATCATTGGAAACGACTTCATTTTCTTCCACAATGAAAGGACATGGAATGTCAATGTACTAAACTGATGAAAATGTGTGTTTCTTATTTTGCCATCATCTGCTAAAACTTTCCATTAATATATTCATACACATGAACACACACACACACGCACCCCATTACCACCACCATCAACATCAACAAAAATAGCACTCTTTTTGTCTTTATTTAGAATTTGGGACAATACTTTGTGTCACAAATAGAGAACAGAAATTCCAGTATTTAGCTTAAGGTTAGTGCATAGAAAACATGGTTTTAGTTAATCTGGATGAAATAAACTATGCATAAGGATCATACTTTATATTTCCTTTTCGCTCCTTTTTGGGGATGCAATCAAGAACCTGTCATGCTATAAATATGAATTGTGTGCTTCAAAGGGATGAACACCATAATGTGCCTTGGCTTTTAAGGGCACCGTCTTTATTTGGAAGGCAGAATAAATCTATATTAGTCAGAAATTCACAGAAAGGTCAGAAAGTCAACCATAGCTGTTGAGCTAATCAGTGGGAAAGCTAATTAAGGTTAAACCAGTCAAACTAGTTCAACAAGACGCACTTAGGTGAGCATTGCATGGGATGAATTAAAGTCAGTCAAAAAAATTCTTGCTACTCCATTCATTGAGAAGAGATGTACATTGTTGTCCTCTGGGACTCCACACTGGCCAGTGCACAGTTTAGACCAGTGACATGCAGTGTTGTAACTTTCTCACTTCTTTAGGCTGGGCCTTAAGAGAGCTACAGCTGTCGCTTCCCTTCATGAGAGATTGCCCCTACTTGGAAGCCACCTTCTAAACAAGAAGTTTGGCAACTATGACATGAGGAAGCCAATGTGGCTTTGCAGAGACACAAGGGCCTCAGAGAAGAGCACGCAGGTTCCAGACATGTGAGAGAAGCCTTCTTGGACTTTCCTTCCAAGCCCAGCCTGCAGAGCGACCGACCTCCATTAGTGCCTGGTGTAGTAGAAGTCATATCTACATACACCCTGCCTGGATCCTAGAACCACTGACTCCTAAGCAAGGAAGATGGTGTTGTTAGAGCCACTGGGCCTTGGGAAAGTTTGTTGAACAGTAACAGATAACCAAAACCCAGTATGGAACACTCCCAGGCAGCCAACAGTGGTCTATTAAACAGATCAAATGTTCGACTTTTAAATCTGCAAGGCATAATGGATTTCTGGATTTTATTTCTAAGAAAAGGATGATTGGAACAACACAGGGCTAATCAGTCCCTGTCTGCTGCATTGCGTTGTTAGCTAACTAGTAGGCTACTTTATTTAATGCTTGACTAAAATGGGATGCGCTGTAAATGTATTCCAGACTATGAGTTTCTGAAGCTAAGATTAAAAAAAATAAAACAAAAAAACAAAGAAAGAAAAAAGGTTGAATGCTGAAGTTCTGTTACCATGTGGAAAATACTACTTTGAAATAGAAACAACATAAGCACTCTAAATTAATAGCTACTAACACAGACAGAGTTTTAGATCAGCATACATTGAGTACAGGAGGACACGGACTGTGAAAAAAATCCAAAGGAGGCGAATGTCACTAGAGAAGGCATCCTAGCAGAAGGAGGGATGAGGGGGACAATTTCAACAGTTTAAAAATGTTGCAGCTATTTTAGAAAGAGACTCTGTCATATATGGTAGGATAAACCAAATACAATAACCACACCCCGATTAGCAAAGAAAGAAACAGGGCCACTGCAGGGCAGCTTGCTTTAGATTTGTTATTATTCTACTTCTCTATGTGTGCATGTGTGTTCACAGCCACACATATTTTACTATCTTAGGTGTCTCTAGAAAGAAGTCTATTGAAAATCTTAATGAAATTTACAGGGAAAAAGGTAATTTTGGTAGAACGGGAAAAACAACTTCTGTGAAACAAAAACAAAAACAAAAACAAAGTTTGTATGTATTTGCTCCACATCAAATTTTTCATGGGAGTCTTATTTACTACCACTGTATCACCTTATTTTCAGACCATCATATAAATAGTAAATACTTGCATTTAAACAACTAACAATAATATAAAAGTACTTAGCATCACTGGTCAAAAAAAGATGTAAATTAAAACTGAAATGAGATACTGGTTCACATCCACTTGAATTGCAATTTATATATATACATATACATATATATACATTCTAAATTTGATATTATTGAATGTTTGCGAGACTATAGAGCTACTAAAACTCAAATACATTGTTGTGGGAAAACCCAAGCAGTTTACTGAAAACTGAACATATATTTATCCAATGAGCCAAGATAATTTATTTATTGATGAATTTACTATTTTATTTATTACAATCCAACTTATTTTCCCAAGAACTACAAAACTCATATATACAAAAGAACTTTTACAAGAATGTTCTTAGGACTTTAATTCACACACTGCCCCAAATTGGAAAAAGTTCAGATATTCATCGTTAGGAGAGTGGCTAATCAACCTGTATTACATTCTTACAACAGAACAACACCCAGTAATTCCAAGGGCAGAACTGCTGACACACGCCAGAGCAAGGAGAAATTAAGAAGCGTCATAACCAGTGAATGAAGCTTTATGTAAAATAATGTATCTGATTTTCTTTTTACATAATAGGGAATCCTCAAATGGACAAAACTAATACATGGTGGGGAAACACCATGAACAACCAAACAAGCAAGCAACCAACCACAGCTGCCTTTGAGAGATGATAAGGATTTTCCTGGGAAGAAACTTTAATCATCTTCCTGGGATGGTTGTGTAATGTTGTATCTTGACAGAAGCTTCGGTTACACATTTGTATGTATGTAAAATTTGTTCAATTGTACCTTTGAAATTTGTGCATTTCCTTATATGTACATTGTACCTCAAAAGAAAAGAACTGGAGATGACATTAAATACTGAACTCTGGTTGGCACACCTGACAAAGTATTTAAGGTGAAGTGTATTAGTAGTTTTTACTCTATATGGAATGCAGCAAAAACTGTAATGGATAAGCATTTGGAAAGAGATGCATAGACCGATGGTTATAGAATAAACCACTAAACTGTTAATGGGAGGTATATGGCTATTCTTTCAACTTTTATACATGTTTAGTTTTTCTTTCAAAACTAAACGTTGGAAAAGAATTACCTACTGTATTAAAATATGGCAAATAATGAATTCCATATTCCTGGCCCAATCATGTTATGTGGTGCATCTGAAAGGAAACCATAAACTTGCCCAGTGAATAGCTTGCTTAGTCTAATGTCACTACATAGCCATGTAAAGAATATAGTATGCATGAGTATAATATACACACAAATAAATAACCAGCAAAATGCTTGACATACTTTTTCCCCAATCGTATTCCAAATAATGTATTTTAGTTTACAACATAAATATCAAAGATGTCCAGTGTCAGGAGTGGAAAGGCTTTTTTGATTGGCACACATTTAGGGACTAATAAACTTTTCCTGTAAAGAGCCAGGTATGTCAGACTTTATAGGGCAACGTCTCTACTGCAGTAAGCAATTCTAGGGTTGAAAGGCAGCAGCTGCCACAGAGAAAACCTAGAAGATGAGCATGGCCATGGTCCCATACAGCTGTATTACAGAAACAGATGGACAGATCTTATCCGTGGGCAGTTTACCAACTCCTGTTCTTTGGGACTAAACAACATTCATACTAATTTACTTTGCAACCTTACATCCTAGATGTTATAGTATTTGTAACATGGTTATTTGGCTTAGAGTATATTCAGTAAGTATGTTAACCTTCATTTTCTGAGTCTTCTAATTCAATGACTTTAGGAACATAGTTTTTATCTGGAGATTTTCTTATTGTTTATGCTTTTTGTTTTGTTTGTAACACGCCAGTTCCTGGCAGGGGTTTGGCTTGGAGCCCAGTTCTTGCTTTCAGATTCACTATGCCTCAAATGTTCAGATTTCCTGGTTGGTGGAGCACTTTGTAAGGGAAATGTTAGTGACTGGCTATAATGATGATGTGAGGATCAACTAACAGCTGTGGTATAGTGAAGAGGAATGAGGGGAGAACGTGCACGGAGAACGGAGACGTGGCAGGACAGGCCAGACGCCTCCATGTGTCCGACAGGCTGGCCGCTCACAGGCAGGTGAGACCTGTCTCTCCACGAAGCTTCCTCCTCCTCTTCGGTGCTTCCAGGTGGGAGAAGCAACTACTACAGGTAAAGTTTCTACCACTGTTGGAGGACATGTGGGAATAGGACCAACTGGCGACAGATGACGGGGAGAGAAAGTTCCACATTAGAAGACCTTTCTAAAATTAGAGTGGCCTGAGTTGACTTTTACACTTGAGGATGGAGAAAGCTCACCATCCCTAGAAGTAATCAAGAAGGGACAGAACAAGTCCAACCAGGTACATTTACTAGAGAAATTTCTCAGTGAGGAGGAGGCTTCTCAATGCAGAACCAATGTACTGCATAAGGCCACAATTTACAAATTGAGTTTGACACTGGGAGACAGAAAAGATCTGATTATAGGAAGTCATTTATTTATTTATTCATTTATTTAGTAACATAAGTGTTACTCTCAGTGCACCATATTTTTAAGTATTTTGACCTGCATTTCTTTATACAGTGTTCAGAAGTGGCAATAGTCAGTGCCTTTCTAAAGATGTTCACTATGTTCCCTTTATGCTTTGATTAACTTATAAAATAAGTATGAAATATTGTAAAGCATTCAGCCCTTCACCTCAAAATAGGGGTTAAAATATAAGCTACAATAGCCGAGTGTGGTGGTGCCCACCTGCAATCCCAATACG